>OVAN01015418.1:0-11345 GCA_900406275.1 Anastatica hierochuntica
GGTGTATATTTGAGAACCATTAAAAGACAGGTATAAATGTAAAATTTCTTTCCCTTTTAAGTGTATTTATGTAAATTAATCATTTTAAATATCATTTATTGTTAACTAATTCCAAAATAAAAGGGAAAGACAAAAATACGAATTAAAACTACTAATCAATACAAAACCAATCAAATTTCACGAAAATGTCACGTCATAATTTTAATGTTGAAACTCATTTTGGTAAGGACACGTATCAAATAACTTCATAATTAATGTATAGGGGATATTTCTATAGACTAAAATAGATTAAAATGTATTTTTCTTTTCACTGATCAGGTTATGTTTAACAATGTTCTTTCGACTAAATTGCCTATGGAAACCGGAATCAGCGTCATTTGTTTATCCCCTGGTGTTGTCCGAACAAACATTGTGAGTATAGAATCGATTAATTGTATGCATTTGCATTTCCATTTATGTTTACTAATTTATCCTTTTATAAAATAAATTAGTAACTCTAAAAGCAAATGCTATATAAACTGTACGACCTAGATCTAATCTCGAGCCTAGAAGCTTGTTGAGGAAGAAGAATATTTTGCTAGATCGATTTGTATAGCAACAGAACAGAAAAGACAACAAAATCTTTATCCAGTTCGGGTCCGTTAAAGAGGACACCTACGTCTCGCCGAAATCCACTAGAGTATATATACTTGAGTTTGAGCTCTCTCTTTACAACAATGGTGTTTTTTCCCCTTATCTCTCTCTCTCTTTCTGTTACATCTTTTCTCTCACCCAAGAAGAAGATAAGAACAAAAAGAGTACTAAAGAGAAGAGAGCTTTCTAGTTTCTATTAAACCTTCTAACCCACCCGATGTAGAGCTCATGTGTCTTTATTTAGCATTTGCACGTGACTCATTCTTCTAAAGGAAAACACTATATACTATGTACAAGAGATATTCATCAAAGCATATGACATATAGTCTTCAAATCTCCACTTTGTCATTTGCTTGATCACTCTAATTGTCTTGGATTCCACTCTGGTTCATGGGCAAACCCCCTCATCCATTGCAACTCTTCGCAATGCTTCTGCAATACTCACAGAAAAGAAAGACCTAAACAATAAGACCTCACTCTGCCTAAGTGTAACAAACACTCAGCCGACTGCACTAAGCAATCCCTTCAAGGTTTTGTAATCCTGAGCAGCTCCAATGTCTCATGAAGCTTGCCCACAGGTAATGTCTTTGTAAAGATATCTGCCGAGTTGTAAGCTGAAGCTATCTGGACCACCCATATTATCCCATCACTTATCAAGCCCCTAATGAAGTTGAACTCAATCGCCATGTGCTTCGTTCTTTTGTGAAAGACCGCATTCTTAGCCAATGCTATGTCGCTTTGAGAATCACAGTGAATTGTTACAGAATCCTGCTCAATTCCCAGCTCATTCACTAAACCTTTCAACCACAAAGCCTCCTTTACCGCCTCTGTCAATGCAATGTATTCCGTTTCCATTTTCGATAAGGCTACAACTTTTTGTAGACCTGATTTCCAATTGATCGTGTTCCCACCTGCAGTAAAAACCATGCCTGTAGTAGACCTTCGCCTATCCAAATATGCAGCATAATCCGAGTCCACATAACCTTGAATCTGAAACTTTTCATCCTTTTTATAACAAAATTTCCTATTTAATGAACCCTTCACATATATGAAAATCCATTTTACCGCCAACCAATGCTCTTTTACCGGTTTGTTCATGAATCTACAAACTAAACCCACTAAGAATGCTAAATCGGGTCTAGTTCCAATCATCGAGTACATAAGTGACCCGACTGCACTTTGATAGGGGATACTCTCCATAAAACTGTTCTGCTTCTCTACCTCCTCATTTGTGGCTGAACATAGATTAAAGTGAGCTCTTAGTGGTGTCATCACTGACTTGCATTGATCCATGTCAAAGCTTCCAAGAATTTTCTCCAAATAACCTTGCTGTGAGACTGTTAGTAGACCATTCTTTATGTCCCTTGTAATTACCATGCCTAGAATCTTTCTCCCATCTCCTAAATCTTTCATTTCGAACTCTGAATTCATCAATTTCTTTAAATTTGATACCTAAGCTTTGTCTCTTGAAGCGATGAGTATATCATCCACATATAGAAGTAGATAGATATACTCATTATTTCCAAGTCTTTTAAAGTATATTCAAGGATCATATTCACTGCGCAAGTAGCCATTTGACTTCATAAAGTTGTTAAATCTGCATTTCCATTGCCTCGGGGACTGCTTCAACCCATAAAAAGATCTCTTTAGTAAACAGACTTTATCCGCGTATCTCTTATCAATGTATCCCTTCAATTGCTCCATATGAATCTCTTCTTCTAGAAAACCATGTAAAAATGTCATCTTCACGTCCATTTGTTGAAGCTCCATGTCGAAGTAGACCACTAAAGACAATATGAGCCTTATTGAAACGAGTTTCACAACCGATGAGGATATCTCTTGATAATCCAGCCCCTCCTTTTGTGATTAACCTTTGGAAACAAGCCTCGCCTTGAATCTAACTCCTTCAGCTTCATTTACAGTCGGTTTCCTCTTAAAAACCAACTCGCACCTGATAGGCCTCTTCCCCTTTACTCTATCTACCAGAATCCAGGTCTTATTCGTTATTAAAGATACCATTTCCTCATCAGATGCCTCTAACCAAAACTCACAATCCAGATCTGACAATGCTTCCTGAAAACTTGATGGCTATGGTTTGCCGCCATCTTCTGTTACCAGACCCAGAAAACCTATGAAATCTTCATCACTATCTCGATATACTTCAAAATTATGTAGTCTTGTAGGTAACCTTATCTTCCTTTTAGGTCTATTTGAGCCCTCTGGAAGTGTATCTTCAATATTCTCTACACTTTATGGATACCTGAAGTATGGTCGTTGTGAGCAGGTTGTGGAGCAGCTCCACCTTGACATTCATCGGATCGTGCTAGTTCATTTGTACCTGCACCATCAAAATTTAAAATTTCATTAGTGAGTAGTTGTAAGGAACTAAGGGACTTACCCGCTAGTGTCTGATACTTGAGATCTTTAAACATTGTATCGTCCTTGAAGATTACGTTTCTGTTGATCACAACTCTTTGCTCATTAAGTAACCAGACCCTGAACCCTTTAGTTCCTTTCGGATATCCTGTAAATATCTCTTTCTTCGCTCTTGGATTAAGCTTGCCTTCGTCAGAGTGTATATATGCTAGCCACCAAAATGCCTTAGTCCAAACAAGTTTGGTATGGCTGAAGACCATATTTCTTTTGGTATCCTGAAGTTTAGAGCTGAAGATGGTGATCGGTTAATCAAATATATCGTTGCCGCTGCCGCTTCAGCCCAAAACCTTTGATCCAATCAGCTTTCACTTAACATGCTTCTTACTCTATTCATAATAGTCCTATTTAGCCTTTCCGCAACTTCTTTTTTCTAAGACGTATAGGTGCACGTTCTATGCCTAACCATTCCTTCACTTTTTCAGAATTGGTCAATTCTAGTATCACAAAATTCCAAGCCGTTGTCCGTACGAAGTTTCTTGACTTTTATTTCAGATTGTGTTTCCACCATGTTTTTCCATTCAACGAACTTATCAAACACCTCATCCTTGGTCTTGATGAAGTAGACCCAAACTTTCTTGGACCAATCATCGATAAAAGAAACTAGATATTGTTTCCCGCTGAGGCTAAATGGAACATTGGGAGAGCCCCAAAGATCTGAATGAACGTAGTCTAATTTCCCACGAGTCAAACGTTGAATTGAACCGAAACTGATCATGTGCGTTTTTCCAATCATGAAATCTTCACAAAACTTCAAAAATGATACTTATTTACTGTCGAGACAACCTCTTCTAACTAGTACATCGATCGCTTTCTGACTAATGTGCCCGAGCCTACTATGCCAGAGCTGCGTATTGTCATCACTCGTGATTCCCGATGTGGACTTTTCCTCTGCAGCAGCACACGTTCCCGAGACTCTAGTTGAACCCTGAAGAGAATACAACGTATTAGCACCCTTTCTACTTGCTTTTAAAATAACTGTGCAACCTTTTATAACCTTTAAAACTTCATTCCCACCTTTAAACTCACAGTTCTTTTGTTCCAATGTCCCTAGTGATATGAGATTTCTTGAAATATCAGGCATATGCCTCACATCACTGAGCAGAAACGTTGTTCCATCCGGATTCTCAAACCTGATGGATCCCACTCTTTTGACATTAGAATGTGAACTATTCGCCATTCTTACCCTTCCTGTGTTTACCAGCTTCAAGTCTACAAAGAAATCAAGTCTTGGAGTTATATGGAAAGAACATTCGGTGTCCAAAATCCATTCATCTTGATCTATTTGTTCTTGAGTCAAGTTCACTTCAGAAGCAATCAATCCAACCAGGTCTTTGGCATCATCATTTGCCATGGCTGATTCACCCTAAGCTGAAAATTGACTCCTCTGCTTGTTCTTTTCTAACCATTTATAACTTTGTTTCTTGTAATTGCCTTCTTTTCCGCAAATCCAACACACCTTTTTACCATCTCTAGACTTTGATCGGTTCCTGTTTTTCTCTGTTCCGACATTATTACTCTTCGGTTCTGATCTTCCCCTTACAAAATATGATTCAGAGATGTTCTTGGAACCTGCACTTCCTCTCAGCTCCTTCTCTTTAGATCTCGCTAAACCAACAACATCTTCTAGTCCAACCACTTCCCTGCCGTATTTCAATGTTTCTTTAAGCTGATCATATCTCTGTGGCAACGAGTTTAGCAAGAGAATTGCTTGTACTTCCTCTGGTACTTCAATACTTAGGTGGCCAAGATTACTTATCAGCTTCAAAAAATCGTTGATATTCTCATCAAGTGTTCGCGATTTCTGCATCTTGAATGAGTACAATTGTAACTGTGAACATACTCAATTTGGTAACGATTTTGACATGTACAGACGCTCAAGAAGCTCCCAGGTTTCAACTGCTGTGTGACACTTCTCAAGCTTACGTAGAACCTTATCTCCAACATTAAGAAGGATGACATTCATTGCTCTCTCGGAACGCTCAGATTTGACTTCTTCCTCTGCGATCTTCCTCTTCCTTTCTATAGGATCTGCAATCGCCTCAGCCTCTTTCTTTTGTTCTATTTTTCTTGGAACAAGAACATCTTTCAATCCAAGAACACTTAGATGCGCATACATCATGCGCTTCCATAGAGAAAAATCACGAGATCCAGCGAACTTGTCGACATCTAACCTTGATCATGACATATCCGATAGTCACAATCTCTAATCCTTGGCTTCGATTGAATCACGACCCCAATCAATGGCTTCGGTTGAATCGAGACACAAACTGCAACGACCTTCCTCTTCGATCTTCAAAAAGGTGGCTCTGATACCAATTTGTACAACCTATATCTAATCTCGATCCTAGAAACTTGTTGAGGAAGAAGAGTCTTTTGCTAGATCGATTTGTATAGCAACGGAAAAGAAAAGACACCAAGAAATTTATCTAGTTCGGGTCCGTTAAAGAGGACACCTATGTCTGGCCGGAGCTTCGCCGAAATCCACTAGAGTATACTTGAGCTTGAGCTCTCTCTTTACAACAATGGTGTTTTTTCGCGTTATATTTCTCTCTCTCTTTGGTACAGCTTTTCTCTTATCCAAGAAGAAGATAAAAACAAAAAGAGTACTAAAGAGAAGAGAGCTTTCTGATTTCTACTAAATCTTTTACTTAGCACCTGCACGTGACTCTTTCATCAAAGCATAACATTTAGTCTTCATAAACACATGGAGGAAAAAGATTTATGGTCGCGTTTAGCATTTGTAGTTGCATTTAAAGAAGTATTTTATGCATAATTAAAATATATTATACTCTTGAAAATGTGATTCTTTTTTTCTATTACATTTCAGTCAATCTAGACCAGTGTACGTCATATCTTTTATAAAATACATGATTGCATATATATTAACATTTCAACATGTCTCAAACGAATTTCACAGACTAGAGATCTCCCTGGATTTATCCGAGATCTTTACTCCGCCTTGCCTTATTTCAGCTTTTCGCCGCAAGAAGGTTGTAGAAGCTCACTTTTCTCAGCCACAGATCCTCATATTCCAAAGTATTGTCAAAAGCTAAAAACCAACAAAAAATCTGTTTGTACATTCATATCTCTAAATTGCAATCACTCTCAGTCTTCTGAAGAAGCTCACAATGTAGAAACAACTAACAAAGTTTGGGATAAGACTCTAGAGTTCCTCGGTCTTCCTCTTGATGTTGTGGAAAGGCTTGTCGAAGGAGAAGAGGTGCAATGTTGTTAATTAGTTAATAGTAAATCTTTCACAAACCTATGATTTGACTATTCGCTAAATGCGTATACATTCTTATTAATTCAATCATAATTATATAAAATAATTAAAACATTGTAGGATCATTATCTATTATATTCTAGCCGCTTGAAAGTCTTTCGACTTTGGTCATAATCATACACTAGAGTTTTCACCAGCGCACCCGCGCGGGTTTTTTTATAATAATTTTAGATATTATTAATCATGTTTAGATTTTTCGAGTATCGGATTTATAATTTTCGATTATTTCGAGATTGGGGTTCAAGTTAAAAATTTTTAGAATTTTCAGTTATATTGAATTCTGGGTTCGATTTAGATTTGAGATTTCGAACTTTCAGATTTCCTCGGATACTCGTATAGTTTCAGTTCGAATAATATCCAATACCCGAAATATCGTGAAATAAAACTCGTTAAAGTATTTAAAAAAAATTAGATGACTAAAGTTAAATTTTTATAGTTTATATAAATTATTTATAAATTTCTATGAATTTTTCTAAATTTTATCACTTTACAATTTTTTTTGAATTTTTGTAACAAATTTTGTTTAGAAAATAATAATATTGTAATATAATTATTTTAAAAGTTATGGATTTATTTTAAATTTGAAAACAAATTATATTTAAATTTGCTGAAAATTGATGATTTTAAATGAGTAATTATAGTTATTTTAATTTATTAGATATATTTAATAAAAATTTTAAAATATTTTCACTTTGAAAAGTCACACATGAAAAGATCTATGTCTTCTTTTTTAATAAGATAAATTGTTTGCTAAGAATTTACTTTTATAATCATTCTACTCATCTCTCGCTTCAATAATCTATCTTACTAAAAGAGAAATATCCTTTAAAAATAATCTTCAATTCATGTGTAATTTAAATAAATTTTCATTGCATTTAGATTATGATATTTAATTTATTAAAATATTCTATTATTGTTATCCAAAAATAGAGACATGTTATATTTGGTTAAGATATTATAATATTTGATTAAAAACGAACACCATCCTCTTTGAAACAAAAAATTTAAAATATATTTTTGCTTTCATTTGTAAGATAAAACAATATTTTTTTCAAATAATTATATCACAATAATAATATTTTCAAAATAAAATTTGTTAAAAAAACATAAATAAAATAACTTACAAAATTTATGAAACTAATTTATATAAACTATAAAATTTTAGGTTTAATCATCTAACAGTTTTTCAAAAAAAAAACTATAATTCATAATTTTTTCTAAATAAATAAAAATGGTAATTTACCAAAAAAAACTAAACAAATGGATAAATTAGTAAAAGATAACCAAACTGGTTTTATTTCAAGGTAGTTCAGGTGTCGATTTGAACCGAACCAAATCCGTATGGTTACCTAAAAAATCTGATAATCCCAAAGCTAAACCTAAATTTGAAATTCGAAATAACCTAAAAGTCTAAAAATTTTGAATTCGAACCTGAACACAAAACTCAAAATAAGCGAAAATTCCAATCCCAAAATTTGAAAACCCGAAAAAACCCAAAAAAATCGAAAAATCCGGAAAATCTAAAAATACCCGAACATGAACCGGAAAAGCCCAAAAATACTTTAACCGAATTCAAAGTAATTTTGGTTATACTCGGATTTTCTTTGAGTTATTCCGACCCGAGCCCGAATTTACCTTTACCAAAACTGACCCGAATTTTAAAAATATCTGAATGTGACTAAATTTTATGCACTCGAAAACTCGAACCTGATTGACTCGATTCGAAACTAGAAACGCTAGGTCTAAGCATAACATATTTTAACCTATGAAATATGTGTAATTAAAAAATAGATTTATTCATATACATATCAATAGTCCCTTTTGTATAAAATATCAAATGAAAATGACTTATATAACATATCAATTTGATTGTTTTGATATTCAAAATTGATACGAGCAATTGTCATACAATTAAAAAACATGATCAATCATAAATGAATACATAAAAGTTATAAAACACCCACGCGATCGCGCAGGGCAAAACTCTAGTTTAATATTCTTTTTTTAGGCCTAAAAGTTTATATTTTTATTGTAACTAGGAGAGTACCACACAACGCGCGGATTTTGTTTTATATATTCTCAATAATATTTTTTGTGAATATTTCTTCTATAATGAATATCTACTTGTTCTGTTTCAGTATTTATGGTTTGCTATATGTACAGTTGCTTTGATCGTAAAGTGAAGAAATTTATTCAAAATCAGGTTTTCATAAAGAAATAGTCATTTATTATCATTGGATTAAGCTCTATGTAGTAACCATGTAGCATCAGAATCATAAAATTATTTACCTGATGAAACTCATACAGAGGTGAGTATTTGCTTGGTCAACATGCAGGTTGTTAACCCGGATGGGACTCAGGTGAAGCGTCTGAGTTTACCTAATAACTAGATTTTGACATGTGTCGAAATTAAAATATATCAAATTAAAAAATCATACTAACTGCACTTGAAATAATAATAATTTAATTATGTATATTGATTTTCTAACTATGAAACTGCTAAAACAACATATCAACATTATCATCATTAAAAAACGGAGGCTCTATGGCGATGGCGACACAAGAAGCCAATTAACGGAGGCTCCGATTTGGTTTGCCCGTCTGTTGGTTCCAGTGGATGAATCTCCGGCGGGATCGACAATGATATTTGGGTCTTAATGGTGAATCACAAGGTGGCTTTCGAAGGTCTATACTTGATGGAGAATCCTTTCTTTGGTTTGGATCTGGATGCGAGGGGTTAAGGAAAGGCAGATCTGGTTTGATCTTTGAGAAGATCGACAGAGTAAGGAGTTTAAAGGAGGTATGGTATCAGCTGCTGTTCTATCTTATCTCTGGGGGTCTCAAGAAGGAATCGGGTGGGTATGGTTCTCGTTTGTCGTTTCTTGAAGCTCTCTCGTTAACAAGGTTTTGGTTTGGAATGGGGAAAACCGCGGAAATTCGTGGTGCTTTTTGGTTGAAGGATCTGTTTTGATCCATGGTGGTTTCGAGGCTCAGCGGGTATCACTAAAGCTATGGGTTTGTTTTTTACTCATCTTAGATGGGCCTAACATTAGGGTTACGGGATCTGATTGGAAGTGGAGTTGGGCGAATCGGATTGCTAGCGATGGTCAACTGAGGGAGAAGAGTATGGTAAGAAGCTTTTTTGGAGTTGATTACGGGATATGCTTCTCACAAAGGGCTATCATTTTTGTTGCAAGTCTTGGGAGCTTCCTTTCCTCTCATGGGCTCAGTGAGATGCGGAGGATTAAGAACGGTGTTTCGGACTTGATTCTGGGAGGAGCCGGTGAGTCATGGATTTTTGAGAAACTATGGCTAGAGATCCGCTCTTACATCTCTTGGACTGTTAATTGGGGAAAGCTCTCATATTGGGAGGAAGATCGGGCGTATATCAGGTCTCTGGGATCTCTTCTGATGATTCTGGTTAAGAAAAGTGGATATGCAGGCTTGGGTTTTGCGAGCAGATGGCGGATGATAGTGTCGTTTGAACAGCGACGACACTGGGGGTTGAGCTTTACTGGGCAGAAGTTCGTGTGTCGAGAAATTCTCGATGAAGAGAAATCTCATTTTATGGAGGTTGGTTTCGTTACGAACCTTAGGAGGTTGTGGGAAGGCAATTTTAATCAGTTCCAGGTTGAGATTGATATTGCAAGGTGGCTAAGGGAGTTAGGGGAGGAGATCTCCCTACGGTTCTTGCTTCTTGGAGGTTCGTGTGTTCTGGGATCCCCAGGTGGTTATAAATTGCTGGTGTGGTTTGGTTCGGGTTCGTATGAGGGAGCGGTTTGGTATCTTAGCTCAGGTCATGCTTGGTTGGGGAGGACCTTCGGAACTCACGACCTTTGGGAGCATAATGATGATAAAAGTATTGGAGATTTGGAGACTCTTATTTTTTCTAGTATGCAAAAAGTTTATATCAGTTCAAGGAAGAACATATGCATTATTCAGCTTCTGGAAATGACAAACTTACGGCGATATGGGAATTCATACTCGTTGATGTATTGTTTTTTAGGACATACATGTCTACACAATTTTGTTGTATTCTTTCGGTCTTTAAAGGTTAATATGATATTTAATGAATATGGATTACGATTTAAAAAAAGGTTCAACAAAGGGTTTTTGTTCGAGTCTATTCTTCGAATGAGTTTTAATATGAATGGGAATGTGGCTCTCCTGGAACCACCGGCCCTTCCATGAAAATCATGAGTTGGAATTGTCAGGGTCTCGGAGGGGATTTGACACCTGACACATTGAGAGATCTATGGACTAAATTTAAGCCTGATATTGTTTTTATATCAGAGACTAAACATTCTTCGGTTTATTTAAAAAAATATCAATTTGAATTTGGGTTTAATAATTTGTATATTGTGGAACCAATTGCTCTAAGTGGTGGTCTTGCTATCTTTTACAACAATGAAATAAAACTTGACGCTTTGTTTTCTAGTAATCGCATTATCGATGTTAAGGCTTCGTTCTATGGTTTTAGAGTATCAATTTCTTTTGTTTATGGTGAACCGGTGGCTGCGAATAGATATATTGTTTGGGACAAACTAATGGAAATAGGGACCAATAGATCAAATGCTTGGCTGATAATAGGCGATCTTAATGAGTTAATTGGGAATCATGAGAAGAAAGGGGGTCAGATGAGGAAAGCCGCATCCTTTGTCCCTTTCAACCAAATGCTTAGACATTGCGAGATGATGGAATTTCCATGTGCGGGAGACCAATTATCATGGAAAGGAAAGCGGAATAATCAGAATGTCTACTATAAGTTAGACAGAGTTGTAGGTAATGAGGAACGACATAATATTTTTCGTCACTCTAAGGTAGAATATTTAGCACGGATCGGTTCTGACCACCGACCAATATTACTGAGATCTAATTATAAGCTAGAGAAATATTACAAAAATTTCTGCTTTGATAAGAGATGGATAGGTAAAGAAGGTTCTGCAGAGGTCGTAGAGGGTGGTTGGCAGAGAACCAGGAACTTTCGGGTTCC
>OVAN01015419.1:0-11343 GCA_900406275.1 Anastatica hierochuntica
ACTGAATATTTAAATTCATGCTTCTCTTTGCTTTAGAAATAATTTGGAGAAAAAAAAATTGTGAATGATCTTACTACTTTTGCATCGAAATAGAAAATAGAAAATAAGTTTTGTTTTACAATTGTACATNTGTACATATAAGTTTTGATATAATATTTTCTTCAAATATTAAAGTGTATACTAATAAAATATAAAATTAAAGTAAAGATATATTTATATAAAAAAAATTATGTGTATGCATTTTCACTTTTAACAATCACTATATAATTAACTGATTAACATGCTAAAATTAAATTATGATTATAAAATGATAACTTAAAATAAATTAAAGCATTACAAAACATATATCAAAAAGTGTACTGCGGCTTAGCGCGGATTTATACCTAATAATTTTTAAGGAGAGGTGATGATGACCAACGAGAAAGACGTCTCTCTCTATGTCTCGTTTTTTGCATACAAGATCCACCATTTTATACTTTTTTATTATCCGACCCCAGCTATCTATATTTCTATCCCAACCATTTCTCACATATTTGTTATATGAATAGCAAATATTCAATACTTAATATATATATAGCAATTCTCGAGAATACTCTCTATATTATTAATTTAACTAGTCAGAAATATTACAAGATCATTTATTTTTCAACCAGTCCCTTAATCTAAAAGAATTTCCTAAGTTGGTTCGAAGAAAAATGTTTACAAATGAAATCTCTCAAAAATAAAATTTAGAAGCTTGCGCAGATAATATACTTTCGAATTTAAAGTACGAGAAATTAAAATAATATAAAACGGTGGAAACAAAAATTCAAAAGTGCTAAACTCATTAATAATGTTCGAGAAGGCATGTCATTCTTTAGGAGTCTGAATAATACTAAGACGTTATGCACAATTTGTTTGAGAATCTTGACAGTTTGCCCTCCTCTGATGAACTTCATGCATTGTCCATAGATGAGTTTCCTTCTAGGTGTATGGCGATGATACGCTTTAACATTTTAGTTGAATCGCCCTACCTTCTAAACATACACAAAATCATCTATCCCTGACGGATTACGAATTTACAAGACCCATCTACTTGGTATCGAGGTTTTGTGTTTTCACTTGTTGATTCTAAAGATATTTGTTGAACTTCGGACGTAATTGTTGGAGTAAGCTTGAGTCTCAAGACAAAGAAGAGGTTACTTGAAGTTTAAGTTATTAGAATCCTAGTTGGCTTTGGACATGTTTAGGAGTTATCTAAACATGATTTAATAAAGATATTCTAGGAGTTATCTAGAATATAGTTTTGTGTTTTATTATTAGAGTTAGGAGAATTAGGATTCTATATAAATAGTTGTCTCTGAGTTATAGAGAACAACGAGAGAAACAAAACCATTGTTGAGAGCTTTTGAGTTATAATAAAGGAGAGTTATTCCTAAACTTGGTGTCTTTGAGTTCTTTGTTAGATTCAATATTTGGTATCAGAGCTTAATTGTTGAACCTAACAAAGACCTTTCTCGCATAAAAGCTTAAACACAATCGAAAACTCTGTTTTCTTTCCTTTGAATAAAAACAGAGAAGCTGAGAAGAACTTGATCGACGATGGGTGACGTAACAACAACCATTGTTACACCTGACAAACCTAAAGATACAGGATCATCTTCAATCACATGCCCTATGCTAAACACAACAAATTATACAGTATGAGCAATAAGAATGAAGGTATTCCTTAGGGTGAATAAAATTTGGGAAGCAGTTGAGAAGGAGATAAACGATGCAGATAAAAACGACATGGCAACAACTTTGTTGTTCCAATATATTCCCGAGACACTCATCCTTGAGGTTGGAGAATTACCGTCGGCGTATGCGGTATGGGAGGCCATTAAAGCTCGTAACATGGGAGCAGAAAGAGTCCGTGAGGCAAGACTCCAAACATTAATGGCTGAATTCGATCGAATCAAGATGAAAGAATCAGAAACCATAGATGAGTTTGTAGGCAAATTATCGGCAATCTCCTCCCTCCAAGTCTGCAGCCTTAGGCGAGATAATCGATAACTCCAAGATGGTGAAGAAATTCTTGAAGAGTCTCCCACGAAGAAGGTATATTCATATAGTTGCTTCTCTGGAGCAAGTCCTGGACCTCAAAACAACACAGTTTAAAGACATTGTTGGTTGCCTTAAAACATACGAAGAACGTATATCCGGAGAAGACGAAGATGGTGATCAAGATCATCAAAACACTCTCATGTATGCAAACTCAAACTCGCAAAACACACATGCTACAAACATGTCTTCAAGTCAGCCGAACTATTACAATGGTGGAGCTTACCGTGGAAGAGGTAGAGGCGGAAGATTCGGCGGAAGAGGAAGAGGACGCGGAAGAAGTTTCTATGAGAAGGATGCAAGCAATATCACGTGTTACATATGTGATAAACTGGGACATTACGCATCAAATTATCCGGATCGGTTACTAAAGCTCCAGGAAGCACAAGAAAGTAGCAAAGCTGATGAAACTCACGAGGCAGAAGAGCTTATGCTAAACGAGGTTGTATACTTGAATGAGCAGAGAATTAAACCTAAAGACTTTGAAACCGCAGCTGATAACATAAACATATGGTACCTGGATAATGGCGCAAGCAACCATATGACGGGAAATTGAAGTTTCTTTAACACCCTTGATAAGTCAATTACTGGAAAAGTAAGGTTTGGAGATGACTCAAGAGTTGATATAAAGGGAAAAGGCTCAATACTATTTGCTTACAGAAGCGGATCAAAGAAGGTATTGAATGGAGTTTATTTCATACCGGATTTGAAGAGTAATATTATCAGCCTAGGACAGGCCACGGAGACAGGATGTGACGTCAGGATGCATGATAACTACCTTACCTTGTGTGACAGAGACGGTAAACTGATCACCAAAGCATTTAGATCGCCGAACCGCTTATATAGGTACATATGGAGATAGTCGAAAGACGGTGTTTAAAGCTTGAAACAATAAGTGAAGGCTCGATGTGGCATGCCCGGCTCGGGCACATCGGGAAGGAGTCGATGAAAACTATACTCAAGAAGGAGATGGTGATCGGAGTTCCATGCTTTGATGTCGAGAAAGAGCTTTGTACCTCATGCTTGCGAGGCAAGCAATCGAAAAGAAATTTTCCAGCATCGACGACATATAGAGCGAACGAAAGACTGGAGTTAGTCTATGGTGATCTATGCGGGCCAATTACACCGCCAACAGCTGGAAAGAATAGATATATTTTCGTTGTCGTGGATGATAAATCAAGGTACATGTGGTCAATTCTTCTTAAAGAGAAAAGTGAAGCATTTGAAAAATTTAGGAATTTCAAAGCACTAGTAGAAAAGGAGACAAGAGTAGTGATCAAGACATTTAGAACATATCGAGGAGGAGAGTTCACTTCCGAAGAATTCAAAAGGTTTTGCGAGAATTTAGGTATTAATCGTCATCTTACAGCCCCATACACTCCACAACAGAATGGAGTGGTGGAGAGACGCAATAGAACCCTCTTGGAGATGACTAGAAGTATAATGAAGCACATGAATGTTCTAAATTATCTCTGGGGTGAAGCAGTAAGACACGCGACTTACATTATAAACAGAGTAACCACCAAAGCTCTTCCCTCCAAGACACCTTACGAGGCTTTCAAAGGCAAGAAACCCAATGTAAGTCACTTGAAAGTTTTCGGATGTGTTGGTTTTGTAAAAACCGAGGCTCAACATCTAAAGAAATTAGAAGATAGATCACGACCTCTGGTACATCTAAGAGTTGAACCTGGAACTAAAGCATATAGACTACTCGATCCTGCAAAGAGAAAAGTGACTGTTAGTAGAGTCGTATTCTTTAAGGAGGACGAGAGCTTGAGCTGGAATTGTCATGAAAGGGAGATGGTTAATGAATCGGGAACATTCACTGTTAAAGTCAGAACTCTCGGAGCTAATCAAGAGGAAGAAATAACAGAAGGAGAAGGAGGAGATGAAGTTGAAGCTGACAATGTACCCGCTGAAAATAACGATGAAGATGGTGATGATAGTGCGGTTGAGACTGAGAATGAAACAGAGGTAAACAATGAGCCTCAAGAACAAACGGTGCCGTTGAGAAGAACTACAAGAGAGAGCCGAAAACCCGTGTATCTCGATGATTACGTACTGCTAGCGGAGCTTGAAGGAGAAAGACTCTTATTGGCCATGAACGAGGAACCATATGACTTTGAAGAAGCTAAAGATAGCGAGGTATGGAGAGACGCATGTGGAGACGAAATCCCATCGATAGTCAAGAACCAAACATGGACCTTGGTAGACTTGCCTCAAGGAGTGAAACCAATTGGACTTAAATGGATTTTCAAAATCAAACGAAATTCGGATGGGAGTATCAACAAACATAAAGCTATACTAGTGGCCAAAGGTTATGTACAAAGGCATGGAATAGATTTTGAGGAAGTATTCGCTCATGTGGCCAGAATCGAGACGATTAGCCTTATCATTGCGATCGCAGCTTCAAGTGATTGGGAGGTTCATCATCTTGACGTAAAAACTGCATTTCTTCACGGAGACTTAAAAGAAGAAGTCTACGTCACTCAACCTGAGGGATTTATTGTTCAAGGATGCGAAAATAAGGTGTATAAATTATCTAAAGCTCTTTATGGATTAAGGCAAGCCCCTAGAGCCTGGAGTGAGAAGCTGAACAAGATTCTTAAAGAACTATATTTCACAAAATGCACTAAGGAACCTTCACTCTACCAAAAACAGGTGAACGAACATGTCCTCATCGTAGTTGTCTACGTAGACGATTTGCTTGTGACGGGATCTAGTTTAAGCATGATAGCTGAGTTTAAAGGGGGGATGTCAAAAAAATTTGAAATAAGTGATTTGGGTAAGTTAACTTATTATCTGGGAATCGAAGTCATTCAACATGACAAGGGGATCACTCTTAAGCAGGAAAGATACGCGGCAAAGATCCTGAAGGAGTTCGGTATGAGTGAGTGTAATCCGACACTCATACCCATGGAGATGAACGTTAAGTTGTCAAAGGCACAAGAAGAAAAGTCGATCGACGAAAGGTATTATCGAAGAGCGATAGGCTGCCTATGGTAGTTGATACACACAAGGCCCGACTTGTCTTTTAGCGTGGGTTTGCTGAGCAGATATATGCATGATCCGAAAGTATCACATGGATCGGCGCTGAAACAAGTGCTAAGGTACCTTCGGGGTACGTTGTCTTATGGTCTTACATTTTATCGGGCGAGAGACATGGAGTTAGTAGGCTACTGCGACAGCTCTCATAACGTTGATATGGATGATGGAAGAAGTACCACCGGACACGTGTTTTATTTGAATGGAAGTCCAATCACATGGTGTTCACAGAAGCAGGAGATTGTGGCTCTATCATCATGTGAGGCAGAGTTCATGGCGGCTACTGAAGCAGCTAAACAAGCCATATGGCTTCAAGAACTTCTAGGTGAAGTTACACGAAAGTCGAGTCAAAGAACCATGATTCGGATAGACAACAAGTCTGCCATTGCTCTCTCTAAGAACCCAATGTTTCATGGTCGCAGTAAGCACATTCACAAACGTTATCACTTCATATGTGAATGTGTGGAGAATGAGCAAATTGACGTTGAACACGTTCCTGGTGATAAACAAAAGGCCGACATATTGACTAAGGCACTTGGGCGAACCAACTTCAGGGAAATGAGAGAACTTGTTGGAGTTAAAGATGTGTCAGGAGTGACTTCAAGCTTAAAGGGGAGAATGTTGGAATAAGCTTGAGTCTCAAGACAAAGAAGAGGTTACTTGAAGTTTAAGTTATTAGAATCCTAGTTGGCTTTGGACATGTTTAGGAGTTATCTAAATATGATTTAATAAAGATATTCTATGAGTTATCTAGAATATAGTTTTGTGTTTTATTATTAGAGTTAGGAGAATTAAGATTCTATATAAATAGTTGTCTCTGAGTTATAGAGAACAACGAGAGAAACAAAGCCATTGTTGAGAGCTTTTGAGTTATAATAAAAGAGAGTTATTCCTAAACTTAGTGTCTTTGAGTTCTTTGTTAGATTCAATAGTAATTTCTTGAACTCTATTCTTTGAAATACTTTTTGATTTCTTGCTTTTTTATATAAACTATAATATCCATGGAAAATCCTCTTGATTTTCCCTTTGATATATGCCTGAGAGACTTCTATAAAAAAATAGTATAACTTAGTGTATACTGAGTTTGTTGGGAATACCGATCTAGTCTCAGGAATTGAAGATACACACTTGTATTGAAGTTGAATATTCAAATAAAACATAATTTACAATTTGCTTAGCCAAACCACATCGTTAGTTTATTCCCTATTTTTGTTAGCCGAGAAAATACTACCAATATATATGATACTACCTGTCATATAAAATCTTTAAATTTAAAAGACAATAAATTTTTTTATACCTGAACTTTTAAAAAATTTGAAATTGGTTCCTTTTCCAAGGCTTCATTAGAATTTGTTTACATGGTTTTTAAGAGCCAATATTCCTATTTGACGGTGTATTTTTCAAAATTGTAAAATGCCAAATCAAGTTATCTCGTTTAACCGTTTTACTAGGTTGTTTTTCTCAAATAAGTTGTATATCCTCCAGATACATAAACTCTTGAAAAATTAGTAAATGCCAATAATTCATGTTCAAATCAAAATCAGATGCTGAACTTTTATATTGGGATGTAAAAACAAACCTCTTCGAGCCATGCACAGGATTATTCCATAGCAATATATTTAGCCATGGCATTATATTAATTCAAGTATCCATTCGTAAAAAAATTGTCGAAAAAATACTTCTCCACCCAAAAGATGGTGAATGTGGTTTTTTTCCATAATATGGATGTAATTTTAGAAAATAACGACTCTTAAAAACACTAGCGACCAGGGATTGAGAAACCGAAAGTCTCCATAAATGCTTAGCAAGTAAAGTCGAGTTAAATGTATCTAAGGACTTGAAATTCAAATAATTTTCATCTTTAGAGTTATATAATTTTTCCTAAGTAATCTAATGGAGACTGCAGTTACATCTGTTAAAACTCCACCAAAATTTTGAAATCGAACTAGTTAACTCTTAGAAGAGCTTAATGTATGAAATGATATAGGTAGATAAGACAAGAGCAACTAATCTAATCAGAATATCTTTTCCGCGTTTCAAGAAATAATTTGATATCCATTCATTTATCCAATTATGTACGCATTTAATATAATTAAAAGTTTTACTGTTCGATCCACCTAAGCTCTCTATAATTCCAAAGTAGTTTCACATGCCTTTTTCTTTTGCAATACATAACATGTTTTTCATATTTTTCTTATTTGGTCCGGGACACTTTTCCAAACAGAACCGATGATCTTTTCAAATTAATCAATGTTCATATGTCTTCCCATACTTCTTTAATATCTATATAATCGATTACCATTGAGCTTCTTCCACTTTACAAAAGAAAAGACATTCATTTGTAAAGAACAAATGTGAAATTGGTGGTCACTCTCGAGAATATTTATCCCTATTAGAGACTTGTCCTCGTTGTGGTGTTATTTTTCATGTTGGATCCCCGTTGATTAGGACTCTGTAAGTGATGCCATACATGCTGACCAAGAGACTGAGCTGGACCTAAGTGATAGTGAGGATGAAGAGAGCTTACAAAATGAGTTGGAGTTGGCGAATTTCAAGCCTGGAAAAACTCAAGATCCATTCGTTTTCACTAATGGGCCTGTTACAAGATCTCAAACGAAAAGGCTTCAGAACCGGATTGCAACATTGGTTTATCTAGAGCCAAAGTCAATTTCAGATCAGGAAGCAAACCCAAATTTAACCAAGACTTTTGATCTTTCGGTTTTCAGTCTTGTTTAAATCGACATATATGTTGGTTTTTAGTGGGTTTTTAGACTTAGTTTATTTTCTTATTTTAGGGCCTAATTTTAAGCCCAATTCTAAAGAGGAGGTCGAAATCTCCTAATTTCTTTTGGAATAAGGATTTTCGAAAACCCTTAGATAGTTTAGGCTATTTAAGCTTTGTTTCTACAGACTTTTAGGTCATCCAGAGGTTTATGCAATTTTCAGTTTTCTCTTTTCTTTCTAAGAAAGTGAATCTCTGTTCGTCTTTGAACAACAACCTTATTGCTTAGAGTTAATTCTCTAAAAGCTTTTCTCAATTCCATATCATAAAAGAGTTAATTCTCTAGATCTAGAATAAATTCTATCCAAAACATCATCTCCATCGAAAAACCATCCTTGTTTTCGCAGAACCCGTTCTGAAAATTCAGATCTGAACCTCGAATCTCTTGTTCAGAAGATCCTTGATTGCATCAAGTGGTATCAGAGCGCAATCTGAACATAGAAAATCGGGTATTCTTTTTTTTTTTTCTGTGAATTTTTTTTCCCGGTTTTTGGGGTTATTTTTCCTTTCTTTTCTTCTCTTCTATCTTAGTTTTGCAAGGCTTTTGATACAAGAACAACTCATAAAAAAACAAAATCGACAAAAAAAGGAAAAAGAAAAAAGAAAAAGCTGAAAAAGAAATCTGAAAAAAGCTGAAGAGAATTCGAGCTTCTTGTGGTAAAGGGGTTGCAGCTGTAACTTCCGCTACAAGTTTCAAGCCTTTGCTATTGTATTCTTTTCTCTCTATCTTTCTGAAATTGGGGGATTTTGGGAATCGATTTTGAGGTTTGGTTTGGTTTTGGGGATTAATTCTAAGGTTTGATTTGGTTTTTTCTTTGCTGAGCTTTTGATTCACAGACTTTTCCGAAAGAAAAACACCACAAAAATCGAGTGACACAAGAGAGAGTTTGAGAGGCTTCGGCTAAATTTTTCTAATCTAACAAGTTTTTTCGTGTTTGCTTAGTTCTTTTGCAGGTAGCTGGCCCGAAATTTTTTCTGCAAAACTCAGAAAATTTTCGGCAATTATCAACACAAATCGAAGTGCTTTGCTTGAAATTTGACTAAGTTTACGCTTGTTGAGTTTTGGTAAATTTTCTTTTGTAGGAAAACTTGTTAGGAACTGACAAGGATTCGCAAAGCTCGCGAGATCCTCCACCTTTACAACTCAATAAGTTGCAGATCGAGGCGATTGTTGCTGAAATTATTAAAACTATGCACAAAACTAACCTACTGAATTCTTCTAACAATGAACGTGATGTGCAGGAATTGCAAGCTGCTAAAAAGGCGAAGGAGAAACGCGAAGGAAAGCTGGTTATAGGCGAGTCGTCCTATGCTGCTATTTCTTCGGATGAGCACGAAGATTTACTTCACGATTTGGCTGAGTATTCCATGCCTAAGAGGCCAACTAACAGACGAGTTCAGGTTCGAGATGAGGATACCATGCTCGACCATTACACTCCTCGGAGAGGTCAAAGACAAACTCATACTACTGCAGCTGATGATAACTTGGGAAATCCCAAACTTCAAATCCCATCTTTTGAAGGATAGAATGATAATGACGCATATTTGGAATGGGAAAAGAAGATGGAGTTAGTCTTTGATGTGCAGAATTACTCAGAGAAAAAAAGGTAAGACTTGCTGCTACTGAATATGGTGGATATGTTCTTCACTGGTGGGATCAAATCGTCACTACACGACGCATGCAGAACAGGTGAAGCTCAGGTTGCTTCATGGTTCGAACTTAAAACTATCATGAGACGTCGTTTTATGCCCACTCACTATAACAAGGAAGTCCATCAGAAGTTGCGCAGACTTACTCAAGGTCTGAAGATAGTTGATGACTATTATCAAGAGATGAAAACACTCATGATAAAAGGCGAAATTGATGAAGATGAGAATGCTACAATGGCACGTTTTCAAGCTGGTTTGAATCGTGACATTCAAGATAATCTGGAGATGTATGACTACAATGACATCTATGAGCTGGCAAATCTTGTTGAAAAGAGGCTGAAAAGAAAGGTAACCTCTCGAAATTTTCAAAACAATTTTCGGTCTCCCAAACCCGAGGTTGTTGGCGGCAAACTGAAGGAGGAAATGAAGAGTTTCTCACGCGAAGACAAGAGCAGACCCACTCCTGCTCGATCTCGTGACGTTAAGTGCTTCAGGTGCCAAGGATTCAATCATTATTCGAGTGAATGTACCAACAAGAAGGTGGTGCTAGTTCTGGACAGCGGAGAACTTGTGTCAGAAGATGAGGAGTCTTCGAATTCTGAAGAAGAGACCATAAACTATCCTATTTATGGGAAGCTTTTGGTCACACGGAGATCACTTGCTGTAAAATCTACCCAATCTGAGACTGATCAAAGGGAGAATTTATTTCATACTCGTTGTTTAGTTTCTGATAAAGTCTGCAGTTTAATTATTGATAGTGGGAGCTGTACTAATGTTGCGAGTGAAATTTTTGTAGGAAAAACAGGGCTGGAAAAGAGGCAACACCCCACACCATATAAGCTGCAATGGCTGAATTAGAATGGCAACCTTAAGGTGACTGAACAGGTGACGGTTCCCTTAAGTATTGGACGATATACTGACGAAGTGATCTGCGACGTTTTGCCAATGGATTCAAGTCATCTTCTACTGGGAAGACCATGGCAATNAGTGAAATTTTTGTAGGAAAAACAGGGCTGGAAAAGAGGCAACACCCCACACCATATAAGCTGCAATGGCTGAATTAGAATGGCAACCTTAAGGTGACTGAACAGGTGACGGTTCCCTTAAGTATTGGACGATATACTGACGAAGTGATCTGCGACGTTTTGCCAATGGATTCAAGTCATCTTCTACTGGGAAGACCATGGCAATTCGATAAGAAGGCTATTCATGATGGGTTTAAGAATCGTTATTCTTTCCAACATAAAAATATGAAAATCGTGCTGGCTCCTTTGTCACCTCAGGAGGTTTATGCCGATCAGCTACATCTCAAACACCAAAAATCTGAAGCTGGGAGTAGCACAGCTGCCGCAGCATCCACAGGTAAGAAAGAGGTACTTCAACTAGCTAAGGTAAGTGACATTTCTAAAGCTATGCATCTTTCGCAACCTATGCTATTGGTTATTTCTAAGGAACTAACGATTTCTGCTGAGCTTTCGTCGGAGCTTCCGAGTGATCTTAAGAAAATATTGCAGGAATTTGCAGATGTTTTTCCTGAAGAAATGCCGCCAGGTCTGCCTCCAATTCGCGGAATTGAACACCAAATAGACTTTGTTCCAGGAGCGTCTATACCCAATAAACCTGCATACAGAGCGAATCCGGAAGAGACTAAGGAGATGCAACGCCATATTGATGCACTGATGGAGAAACAACACATTCGGGAAAGCTTAAGTCCTTGTGCAGTTCTTGTTCTACTCGTGCCAAAGAAGGATGGAAGTTGGCGCATGTGCGTCGATTGCAGAGCC
>OVAN01015420.1:0-11343 GCA_900406275.1 Anastatica hierochuntica
ACATAAAAATAAACGTTTCTCACCTACCATAATATTCGCCTTGAATTCGTTATTATTTCGTTGTAAATATGTTTGTTGTTAACTCATTGTTAATTAACGACGCATTAACGACGAATATTCATATTCGTCGGTAAATCGTCGCTAATGTACAACTATTTAACGACGATTTGTTTCGTCGTTAACTAACGACGAATTAGCGACGATCGTCGGTAATTCGTCGTTAATTCGTCGCTAATTAACGACGCTGCTAAATCGTCGCTAAAATTCGTTGCTAAATGACCAGTTTCTTGTAGTGTATGTTGTATCCTAGTTTTTGCGCCAGCACATTTATCCAAATGTTTTAGTTTCCTTGCTATTTTTTCAGTGTAGGCATATGTTAAAGCTTCATCATACAAAGCATCATAACATGTCATCTAATTATATTTTACTGGAGGGACAGATGTTACTTGATTGATTGAGATATTTTTTTAGTTCTCTCTTTTTGAGTTAACTTTGATACATTTTACTTAGGATATTACTTTACGGTGAGGAAAATCAATTTTCTTTTACTTTAATATCTGAAAACAACAAACAACCCAAAAATAAAGTAAAAAATGCTTAACTCTATTGCATTTTTTTCTCTTTGTTCTCGTCTTCTGAATTCCAAACTTTGAGCAACGATCAACTCCGGCCAGCAGTTTTGTCAGACCGGTTTTCCTTCTTTTTGTTGTAAATATGCTTTTCTGGCCTTGTTCGGTATTATCTTACCGTTTATCGGTTAACTTCTCCGGCTACGTCCGATTTTGTTCTTGTTTTTCTCTTGCTTTCTTAACGTTTCAAGTTGGATTTAGTTGGGTTTCAAGTATTATCATCACGATCGTGAACGCTTTGTTCTTCCTTCGTGTATAGGCGTATTTGTTGGTTATCTTTCTGTTGATTTCGACCAAGTCTCTGTTCGGATAATGTCTTGTTCTTCTATTCTAGTCTCTTGACGTTTCATAATCCGAATTTATATTGACGGATTTGGGAGCAAGTCTATCTTACCGAAATATTAATTTGGGTTTGAGTTGACAGTTTAGATGATTAGCTTGTTATGATGATGAGCACAGAAGGAGGATTTGGTGGAAAGGAAGCTTTGGATCGGAGGCGAGAGAATTGAATTTAAGGTTATGTAGAAAAAGGCATTCAGATCCGCCGGTTTGGCCTATAGGTGGAGTCGACGATGTAAACACTCCTTCCGAATCATCTTCTCGCTGGGCATCAACGCAAGCTTCTGGTCCGATCTGGAGATGTTAGTCCACAAAGACACGCGGCTAGCTTCAGAACCACAGTGTGTTTATTTCTTTTGTTCTTACCAGCAATTTACTGTTGGGATTGTGCTGACTTATGTAATATACTTGGGCTTCTGATGTATCCATTTGCCCATTTTGGGCTTAAATCAATATAAATGGCTGACTTTAAAAAAAAGTAAAAACTGCTTTCTTACAACATGGACTTTGATATAAATTAAAATTATGATTTTTTGTGAAACGCCATTCTTATATCTGAAAATGCTTCTGGTCTAAAATAAATTTTAATAGAACTAAAAAAGTCAAAATTCAGTTAAATAATAAACACAAAGAGTTTGATTGTGAAAAGTTTTAATGGCGACTATCGGAGCGATTTTCTCAGCGATTCTGACGGTGGCGGTTCTGGTGACCACCGTCGGCAAACCTGTTCCATTTCTCCATTTTTTCTTCCAAATCTTATTCACCCATCGATTTCGAGATTTTAGTGAATTACGTGTTTTAGTGGGTCGGTTTCCTGGCGGTTTCTCCGTGCCCACTCCATTCTCCATCGTGGTTATCTCAAGCCATGATGATGAACTTCGTGCCATTAACCGTCTTATGCTTGTTTATAAGAGTCAGAAGTGGGAGGATTCTCGTCCTATCTTCTCCCAACTTACTTACCCTCTTATCTCTCTGATTTCTTTCAAGCACAAAGACAATATGGCTGATTACGCAAGGGCTTTGCAAGAGTTGAACTTGGGCATTGATGATGTGCCTGAACCGATACCAATCGAGGCTTGCTTTGCTGCGCGACGGGCAAATCAATTCTCTTTGATGGGAAGGGGTCTCAACCCAAGACGCCAGAATCTGAGAGGGATGATAGCATCTCTTCCTCGGATCTGGGGTATACCGGGTTTGGTAGCGGGAAGACGTGTTGATAGGCACCGATTCCAGTTTGTCTTCCAGTCGGAGGACCTAATGCAGTCCATTCTCAACCGAGGTCCTTGGGCTTTCAACGAAAGGATGGTTGTCGTGAAGCGTTGGTCCCCATCAACAGACATCTCTGTGCTTAACTTCATTTCCTTTTGGGTCCAAATTTGTGGCATCCCGCTACAATACTTATCGGCAGATATGATCAATCGGGTGGCGGCACGGCTTGGTGCTGTTGAGGATGTGGACTACAACCCTGAGGCTGCGGCAGCGATGGACTATGTCCGGGTCAAGATTGGCTGGAATACATCTCACCCAATGAAGTTTCAGAAATATTTCCAGTTTGATGGTGTTAACACATTACTAAGCTTTCGCTATGAGAGACTGAAGGGCTTTTGTGCTGTCTGTGGGATGCTCTCCCATGACACCGGCGAATGTCAAGTCCCTCTTCCCGACCATGGAGATCATGATGACCACGATGATGACCACCAGGATCCTGGTCAAGGGAATGCTGAACCAAATGAAGAAGCGCAAGCGATGCCTCCTGCTGGCGAAGTGCAACCGGAAGGAAATCATCAAGAGGATCTTCCTGTGATTGATCAAAACGGGGGCATGGATATTATCCATTACCCTGCTGAACCCAATCTTGATCATCCAGGCCCTGGGAATGGCTCTAGGAAAAGGAGTTTGATCATAAGACTCCTCAGGGATATGCCTGGGACTTCATCCCCACCTCCATTGTTGCTAGGAGATGGGTTCATGCAGGAGGCAGATCAGACTGCAGTGGAACATGACACTCCCCTGGCTGATGAACATGTCACAAAACGACAGCGTACAGAACCTTCCCAGCGGGTGGATACCTAAGTTTTGTGTGTTGATCCTTTCTCTATTCCAGAAGCAGATCGTGAAATCTTGCAACTAGTACATGTGAAGTATATGGATGAGACATCTAAGGCAGGCGACAATTCAATCGACAGAGGCGCGGTGGGCCCGGTACCACTAGGTTCACCATGAGAGTGCAGGTTTGGAACTGTCGAGGTCTTGGACAGCGCCTCACAGTTCGACGCCTTAGAGAGTTAAATCGTATTTACTCTCCGGAATTGCTGTTCATGGTGGAAACGAAAAAACAAGACTCGTATGTTAAAGATGTTGCTGTTTCTTTGGGTTTTAGTAATATGGTTTTAGTTTCTCCTAATGGTCGTAGTGGTGGCCTTTGTGTTTGTTGGAAAGATGACCTATCGGTCTCTTGTATTTCATATGATGCACGACTTGTTGATCTTTCAATTCAATATCAATCTTTTTCTTTCTACTTGTCATGCATTTATGGCCATCCAAAAAACACATTGCGTAATCACCTTTGGGAGAAACTTCAACGTATATCTATAAACCGAAATGGCCCTTGGATGATGTGTGGTGACTTCAATGAGATAATGGATCATTCTGAGAAAAGAGGAGGTCGGGTAAGGCCAGATAATAGCTTCCTGGACTTTCGCCAAATGCTTATTGTCTGTGGTATGGAGGACTTAAAACATTCAGGTGAGAGGTTCTCTTGGGTGGGTAAGAGGCAACAAGAGATAGTGGAATGCTGTTTAGACCGGGTTTTCGTGAATCAACAGTGACTTAATCTCTTCCCCGAATCTGAAAACCAATATTTGGAGCTTGCCGAATCGGATCACAGACCCATGGTGATTAACATAGCTTATCAACCTATTCTTCGTCGTCGACAATTTCGTTATGATAAGCGTCTTCAAGATCAAGAGGGCTTTGATTCAATGGTCTCTGATACGTGGGCAAGGGAGGTACACCCATCAACTCTGTTCTCAGAGTCACTGAAGGTGTGTCGCAGGAGGGTCATTAATTGGAAGCGAACACACAAACTCAATGCTTCTGAGAGGATAAAGGATATCCGCATTGAGTTGGAAGCAGCATTAAGAGATAGCAGATCGACGAATTCTGAATTATACACCCTGCGCCAGAGACTGTCGCAGGCATACTATGACGAAGAACAATTTTGGAAATGTAAAAGCAGAAATCAGTGGTTAAAGGCAGGGGACCGGAACACGAAATACTTTCATGGTTAGACCAGGACACGAAGGAAGCAAAATAAGATTGATGAGCTTACGGACTCCTGTGGTACAACTCATACCAAGGAAGAGGACAAAGCATAGGTTGCAATATCATATTTCCAGGCCCTGTTCCAAAGCTCTTTTCCATTAGATATTGATCACTACATTTCAAATGTTCGGTCCAAAGTCACCATGGAGATGAATCAGGAATTATTGGCTCCAGTAACTGACGAAGAGATACGACACGCCGTGTTCTCCATAGGAGCAGACAAAGCTCCTGGAGCTGATGGGTTCTCGACAGCTTTTTATCATACGTTCTGGACAGCTTTAGAGGGCAGTGTTATTCAGATGGTGAAGCGGTTTTTTGCAACAAAGGAGCTGGACCCAGGGATTAATCATACAAACATATGTCTCATTCCGAAAGTTAAAAAGCCAAAGGATATGAGTGAGTTCCGCCCCATAAGCCTTTGTACCGTTGCCTACAAGATCATCTCTAAATTGATGGTGGTGCGCCTTAAGGATTGCCTGGAAACTATCATTTCTCCAACGCAAGGTGCGTTTGTACCAGGTAGAAGCATAATGGATAATACTCTTATTGCTCATGAGCTTCTACATGCGTTAAATTCGAAGCAAGATGTATCGGAAAAATACATCGCAGTGAAAACTGACATAAGCAAAGCTTATGACCGTGTTGAGTGGATCTTTTTGGAGAAAGTTATGCATAAACTGAGGTTCTCGGAAGAGTGGATTGGACTAACTATGGCCTGCGTATCCTCTGTTTCTTTTTCTATCATGATAAATGGTGGTGTATATGGAGACTTTAAACCAAACCGAGGGCTCCGGCAAGGAGATCCTTTGTCACCATACTTGTTCCTCCTCTGTATTGAATCATTAAGCCAGATTCTTAGCTCGGTCGAGGCATCAGGACATCTTGAAGGCATCCAAATATCGCGGCATGGTCCCAAGATATCTCACCTTCTTTTCGCTGACGATTCCTTATTCTTTTGTCGAGCTACTGCCGCTAATTGTGCCTGTTTAGCCACGGTTTTACATGATTACGAAGTCGCCTCCAGCCAACAGATTAACACTGCAAAATCGTCAATTATCTTTGGGAAGAAGATTACTCAAGACACAAGGGCACAAATCCATGAGATTTTGGGTATTACAAAAGTTGGAGGTGCAAGTAAATACTTGGGCCTCCCTGAGCAATTCGGAAGGTCAAAGAAAGCTCAGTTCACATTCATTTTGGACAGAGTTAGGAAGAAGCTCCAAGGGTGGTATACAAAGCTACTCTCCCCTGCTGGCAAGGAAACAATGCTCAAAGCTATAGCTCTAGCGCTTCCTATCTACTCAATGAACTGTTTTGCTCTTCTCGTTGCTATGGTTGACGAGATTAACAGGATGACGGCTGAGTTTTGGTGGGGAAAAGTTGATGGTCATAGGAAGATGTCATGGCTCTCGTGGCGACGGTTATCAATTCCAAAATCCGAGGGAGGTCTCGGTTTTAAGGATATTCGGGAGTTCAATAGGGCTTTGTTAGCAAATCAGGCATGGAGAATTATGTCACGACCTAATTCCCTCCTGGCTATTCTCTATAAAGAGAGGTACCATCGGTTTTCTCCCTTCTTAGAGGCAGGGACACCTTCAAATGCATCCTATGGCTGGCGATCTTTGCAACATGGGAAAGAGCTCTTACAACGAGGGCTACGGGTCTGTATTGGTGACGGCAAAAGTACGAGCATTTGGGATGCTAATTGGCTGCCTAATATACCGCCCTCTCCACCTCGTAACATACATAACCTACCAAGCATGACAGTCTCTGCTCTGCTTCTCCCTGGTACAAGGGTCTGGAACCGTCCGCTGTTGGAGCAAATGTTTGCCCCTGAAGACAGAGACTTGATCTTAAGAATTAGATTGGCACATGTTAGAGATGCAGACACGGTGGAATGGCCGTTCGATCAGAGCACACACTACACGGTAAAGAGTGGCTACTGGTTTGGATCCCACTATTGTCCTATTCAAGGACCAATCGACTCGCCTCTAGGCTCTGTTTTGCTCAAGAAAAAGGTATGGAAACTGAATGTTGCACCAAAGGTTAAGCACTTTTTCTGGAGGATTATCACTCAGATTCTCCCTTGTGCTGTTAACCTTGTGGTACGTCGGGTTAATATTGATCCTATCTGCTCCAGATGCAAGGTAGTGGATGAAACGTGTGCCCATGTTCTCTTTGATTGTCCTTACGCTTAGGCTGTATGGTGTTGCTGCCCTCTACTGCCTCATTCCTTGCGGCAACAGTATGATTCTCTTGAAGAGTTTATACATAACTTACTAATGGTGGCTGAGGATAGGAGACTTGATGGACATGTGCGGAATGCTCCTCTCTGGCTATGTTGGATGCTTTGGAAGTCACGTAATACCTTTGTCTTTAATGGTACAATGGAACAACCGGATACTATAGCAAGGCGTGCTTTGGATGCTTCGGTAGAATGGTCCTCTACAAACAAGGATGAAATCCTGCCTCATCGTGCTCTGAAATCACAAGCATGGGAACCACCTGTTGATGGTTGGTTAAAATGCAATGTTGACAGTTCTTTCCTTGATGCACATAGTCGGATAGGGGTTGGATGGATCCTCAGGGATAAAAATGGTGTCATGTTACAAGCTGGTCAAGCCCGATTACCCGCAGTCAACTTTTGTATTCAAGCGGAGGCTTGTGCACTTTTGTATGCTTTTCATATGATGTGGTCACAGGGTAGAAGGCAGGTATGTTTTGAAATTGATAATATGATCCTGGTTGACACAATCAATTCATCAAAGAACCACATCGATCTCTCTTACCAACTAAAAGACCTACGGGAATGGATTTCTAAGCTTCCTGCTTGTGCTCTGGTTTATACCAATCGTGAAAGAAATGTTACCGCGGATTCATTGTCTAAAGAAGCTAGACTAATGTCGAATTTATGTATTTTGTATGATGGACCACCTGCTTGGTTGGTTAAATTCTTGTATCAACCTTATACAATATAATAAAGCTTTCAGGTTAAAAAAAAATAGAACTAAAAAAGTCGATATTTTTGTTTTGGGAGGAGAAGCTACAATTTACTCAAGTTGTGAAAAATTGGATATACCTGTTTTTGGTGCAAAATTGGATGGACTTGTTATTCTCTTATTAACACAATGAAACGTAAAGAAAAACATCTCAATTACGTTACCTCGTACTCTCACATCTAACTACTCTAATCCTCGAACCAAGTTTTAGAAAAAGTCTCCGGTGAATAAAGAACAGAGACAATCAAGTGAAAAAAAAACATGACAAATCCTATCGCTTTCACACAGCACAAGAAATCAAGTTAATTTACATGATATCGAAGTATGTATAATGTATATCAATTTGATTATTCTACTTGAGATTTTGAGATCACTTGCCTCTATTTTCCTCATCTCATCTTATGGTTTTGTTGTTGGATTACTCTCCCATGCTTGAATTTTAAAATTTATTGAGAGCATGTGGTCTTCATTGACGTGGAAGCATCGTCGACTTGATCAACTTGCTAACCCAAGAAGCAATGTATAATCCCAACACCATTGTATCTCTCTCTCTTAGCATTATATGGTTGAACCTTCAAATTATCGGGTACTCGAAACAGAAGAAAAGCGATGAGCCAAAGAAGGGATTGGATGTGACCTTAGTGAGCTAAGCATCTAGGAGTTCAAACACTTGACTAAAACTTGACTGGAGCTTTTTCACAGAAGATGCAGGATCTCATCATGATTCATACTGACGTTCTAGCTTTTGATTTACTGCTCCTCAAGTTTTTGAATATGATCTTGAATCCTTCTTATACTTCCACTGGGATTCTTGTGTGTTGTTGTCTAAAAAGCATGCATTTTTCAGACAATGCCTTGGATTCTTAATGGTTACTCGAAATCCACAGACTTTTGCATAATATTGTGGCTACAAAACCCATAATATGCGACTCTTCTAATCAAAATTTAAGTCAGTTCACTTTATATACATAACCAAGCTAACATAGAATGAGTTACATGATTACTGAGATGATGTTCTGAGCAGGATCTTGGTGGATTTCAAAAGTCAAATTGTGACGGTTTCTTCATATTATGCTCGTCCTCTCCTTCCGTAAACCTTAATCAGTTAACCGTCATGCATAAATGTGTTAGCGTCCTCATCTTAATCCCAATTACCAACTCTTGGTGGCCTATCAAAGAAAAGACTTATAGATTTGGCCGAAAAATAGATCCTTTCCCTTTTGATTTCTTACTCAGTCCACCACTTGGGATGTGAAATTCACAGCTATTGAATGGAGAGGACCCACAAATTTGTTGTATACATGTGCCATATATGAGTTAGATGGAACAAATTGGTTAGACTAAGACATTTTTAAGGTATAAAACTTTCATAGCCATATAAGGAAGCAACTTGCTCGCATACCCAGGAAACAATTGTGACCAACAATCAACTTTTGCTTTCAAGAAAGCAGATTGATCACTTGACGCAATCTGATTGCATATTGTATCTTTCTCTCTGTTACTCTTTTCAGTTCATCTTTTCCCTCCTGCTTTGAAAAGACATACGGTAAAAATATCAAAATCAAAGAATGCTTTTAAGTAGTAGAACCAATGACTATTAAACTATCCATAGATCATCACTTCACCACTCTTAGTTGAATTCGAAAGACATGTATCAAATGTAACAAATCTTTTCAGCAAGGTAAAGGCTACTTTACCAAGAGACTTTCCTTATTGGATTTTGACTCAGTGTATACAACAAAGCCTTGTGAAGAGGAACTTGTACCATTCGAGTGTAGAAAAATCTATAAAATGTTTTCTCACAACCTGGAAATCCTAGTCTAGAGCCAACATATTTTGTATAAAAAACAATCCAATAAAATATGAAATACAAAGACAATCTCATAACAAAGAAAGTCACCGCTTTAATATATTAAACTGATGAGAAGTAGAACCCTAGAGATTGAGAGCTGGACGCATGTGGTGGAACACGATTTCAGTATTCTGTATTTAGATCCTAGAAAACTCATAGGATGCATTCCCACCATGTAATAGCTCAAACCGCCATTGATTAAACGTCTTCTTCATCCTTTCAGCGAAAAGAACATTTGCTAATTGCACCAACTTCAAGTCTTTTGCTTGAACCGTTGAATAAATGCCCTCACGTCGTATAGCTTTCCGAAATGCTTACTTGCCTCTCCCTCTTCTTGTCTGGACAAATAAGATATTCCTGGGGTTATTCAAATATGTGAATTTCTAGATGGGATTAAACAATCTTTGGAACCCAAAACATATTCTGTTAAGAGGAGACACCTTCATAAAAGCAGGCGTGGAAATCAAATTGATACTTGGCAAGAAATTCCATGGATGTCGTTTGACAGAGAAACTTATGAGCTTATGGACCGCATATGAGCTCTTGGCGAAGGAATATAAAGAAATTGTGCCTGAGATTAAGGGAACTGATATATCTCGGTTTTTACTAACTTCTAATGGTACTTTGGTGTATTTTTGAGACTTTTAAGAGTCTTTTGGTGTTTTTTGGTGCTTTTATAGGTTTTAGGGTGCTTTGAAGAGAAATGAAGCAACTTGGATAATAATAGACTTATGAGGATGCAGAATTATATTGATGGATCAGATGTTTGACTTTATTTGAAAAGGTTTCCACAGTTGGATCGAGCCGAAAATTTGACACAAGATAGCCACGTGAGTTAGCTTTCATATGGAGGTGGTTTGAAGACAATCCGACAATGCGATCAAAAGTTATGGCCATTTTCGTAAACAATTGCTATCCAGTTCCGAAAAATTTCCTTTTTGCCCCAGAATTTCTAGATTTTGCAGAAAAGACCCTATAACCCTATATAAATACTTTAGGACGAAAATTAGGTTATTAGACTTTATTTTTTCATAGACATTTGAGTTTTTTCTTTGTATGCTTTGGGGAGAAGAAACTTTGCATTCACAGACTTTTGGAGAAGCTTTCTGAACCCCTTTTATCTTTTTAATTTCATTATGTCTTTCAATTCATCTATGATTTATGTTCTTTCAATTATTTCTAAGTAGTTCCATTGTTAGTTTTTAGGGATTTCAAAGGAATTGATGATTTTGAATGTCTAGGACTGCATGATAGAGAATCTCTTTTGTAATTCTTCACATGGATTGTGCTTAGTGCTTGAACTTGATTGATCACCTAGTTCATGATCTTAGGTTAATTAAATACAACGAAAGTTAATTTGATTGCTTGAAAATAATCCATGTGAGCAAAGTATCCTTAGCCAACGAGAGTTGATGTTAAGGTGTTTTGTGAACAAATCAAAACCTGAACTTAATGCATGTTTAACTTTCTGAATTCAACAAGAATTAGTCTATTGGGTTGTTAGACACAGTAATTGGAGCCACGAGAGTGGAAAAATTATACAACTGTGTTTTGATTTCTAGAATGGTGCTTAATTGATTCTCTGATAATTTTCCTACACTCATGATCTGATTTCCTGCGAATTGCCCTGATGCCGGACACTTTCCACCCATTGAGTTTTACATCGTTTTTAATATTTGCTTTTATTTACAATGAAATTCGAAAAAAAAGCCAAACAACAATTTTCTCTGTGTCTTCTAGCTTGATCTAAAATCGAGAATCTTAGTGTGTATCTTGGTCTCTGTGGATTCGATCCCTGAAATACTACTGCGATTTGTTGTGCAATTTGTTGTGCACTTGCATTGTGATTTAAGGGTTAAAACCTGAGATATCAAGTTTTTGGCGCCGTTGCCAGGGACCAAATAACACCTTCGATACTTTATCTAGGATCTAGTCTAGACTTTTCTTTTTATTTGATATTACTTACGTGCTCCTCTCATTTCCTTTGGTGTTTCAGGTGCATGAAAAGAAGTGGATAAAGCTCTAGAGATTTGATTGCACTTGACAATAAGGAACTAGCAAGAGTGATGGATGATCACAACCACAATCAGCTACCTCCACCACAGCAGCTACTGCAGGGTCAACCAAGGAGACCTACCTTGGAAACTTCGATTCACCGGAGGCCTTCTTCGTGAATAGAAGTCCCATCAGGCTAGCGCCT
>OVAN01015421.1:0-11342 GCA_900406275.1 Anastatica hierochuntica
CCCCGAAAACCAGTAAGGAGTAACCACTCTTACAAGAGTACTCCCCATGTTAATTGAACAACCAAACCAGAGAGTCACGCCGGGAAGACGACCCTAACACCAGGTCAAAGATAAGAGAAGCATAGTGAGGTAAAACGTCATTAATCACCGTCCAATTCCAACCTCGAGGTTGGGTCCTCAATAAATCGAAGACTCTTATATCATGGAGCTATAATGGATTCGGGCCCACAATTAACACTGGGGAAGACGTGGAAAGCCAACAATCCCCCCAGACTCGTACATCCGCACCATCGCCAATTATCAATCTAATTCCTTGGCGTAAAACCTCACGACCTGCCATAATCCCACGCCAACCGTGAGACATCGTTGTTGGCGGAGAACTCTCCATGAACGAGGAAGAGTGGCAATATTTTCCCCATAGAATTCGAGCAACCAAGGAGTTCATATTCTTCAACAATCTCCAGGAAAGCTTGGCTAAGAGCGCATCATTAAATTACACCACATCTTTAAACCCTAATACCCCAACCATCTTAGGTAANTTGCTTATCATCCCAGTAGACCCGGGTAAGTGCCGTCTGAATACGCTTACAAAAAGAGAGTGTGAGCTTAAAGCATGACACATCATATGTGCGGATAGCAGAAAGAACAGACTTAAGCAAGACCTGTTTGCCAGCAGATGACAGAAACTGAGTGGAATAACTCTGAGCCTTCTGCTAAATCAGATCAATTATAGAGGCGAAAGTATCCCATTTTCGTTGGTTAAAATGCTCTGGTAGGCCCAAATATTTTTCTGTACCACCCTTCTTAAAAATGCAAAATTGATTTTTCACTAACTGCCTCCACTAAGCTAGCATATAAGAGGCAAACGTGATAGAAGACTTTGTAAGATTAATAGATTGACTAGAAGCCAACTCATAGCTCTAAATTAGCTTCTTTAATGCCTACATGGTCGAAGAGTCAGACTTACAGAAGAACATTATATCGTCGGCAAAAAGGAGATGATTGATCGGGGGCTCTAGCAGGAGACCTTAATACCAGGAAAACTGCCATTCTCCTGAACCCGACGACAGAGACCAGAGAGACCTCCGTGCATAGAATGAAAAAACAATAGCACAGAGGGTCTCTTTGGCGGAGCCCTCTAGACAGAAGGAGTATGACATTGTAGTAAAACATTCCATAATCCAAGAAATTCATACTCGATGGAAGCCAAATTTCTCCAATACACGGAGTAAGAAAGTCAACTCAATTCGATCGTATGCCTTACTCATATCAGTTTTGACCGCCATAGCTCCCTAAATCTTGGGTTTGGAGTGACATAAATAATGAAGAATTACATGGGTAATAAGAACATTATCAGAGATAGCTCTACCGGGAACAAAAGCTGACTGATTCCCAGAGATCAATCCTGGGAGGATATAGTGCATTCTTTCCGTAAGTATTTTTGCTACAATTTTGTAGAAAACTGCAGAGGGCTATTGGGCGATAGATCGAGAACTTCCAGGGATGTGATAAGTCACATTAGTAGAATCATATCCTTCTGGAATGAACAAGAGACAAAAAAAAAATTTCACCTCCTTAGAGACATCCCAACCCACCGCCGACCAAAAGGAATGGTAGAATCCTACCAAAAAGCCATCCGGACAAGGCGCTTTGTCCGCATTGAATGAAAAACAACACTCCTAACCTCATCAGCCGAAGGAATTGCTGTCAACATAACATTATCCGGATCTGAAACCAATGAAAGGGAAGTCTGAGCAATAACAAAGAAGTCAACCGCTCCATTAGAGGACAGAATATTGTGAAAGTATGAGCAAATAGAAGCCACAATCTCTGGTTCTTTATAATGTATCATCCCAACCTCATCTTAAATCACCGATATACGGTTAATTGTTCTCCTATTGCACGTGGCAGCATGGAAAAAACCAGAGTTCCGATCTCTATGCTGCAGCCAGAGGACACAACTTCGCTCCTTCCAGAATTTCTCCTCTTCCCTATAGGCAGTGTCCAGAACACAGGTTACTCGCTGCAATTCTAGATGATCCACAGAGGGACTAGACAACAATGCATCCAGCTTGAGCGAGCTTCCTCAATCACCTTGGCACTATTAAGATGTTGGGCCTTAGACAACTGGACTAATGCAGAGCAACATTCCCCAACTTAGCCGAGACGGAAGTCGGACCCTCACGTTGCCAAATTTCAGACACCAAATCAAAGATCTCATCCCTTTCATAGAGTTTACGATCAAAACAAACCAGCTTGCGATGCTGAACCCTTGTGTTATCCAGGAAGGTGACTAAAGGGCGATTATCTGAACCCTCAAACCGACGATACTCACAACTCCACCCAAGAGTTATTGGCCAGAGAGCGATCCAGACGGGCATGCACTAGATGATTATAGTGCATGCCATGCCAAGAGAGAAAGTTACCACAATGGTTTACATCCCACATGCCATTAACCGAAACAAAGCTCTGAAAATCGGAAAAAGAATCCTCCAAGCGAGGGGGTCTCCCCACTTCTCCAATTGAAGCAAAATGTCGTTGAAATCACCAGTAAGTAGCCAAGCAGAGTTTCTAGCCGACCCTAGACGAGAGATGGCATTCCAGACGTCAAGACGATCTTGTCGCACTGGAGCCCCATAGACAAAAGTGAGATGGAAGGAGGTCTTACGGTACAAAATCAAAGTATCAATAAAATGCGGAGAAGAAGATAAAATCTCTAGATTAAAATCACTGCGCTAGAACAAGGCAAGTCCTATACTTTGTCCCACAGGGGGGATAGTGAATTTATTAGCATAACACATCCAATGAAAAACTTGAAAACAAAAGTATCCTTATTTTTTATCTCCATCAGAAACATAATGTCCGCAAAGAGTTTTAACCTCAAATCCCTTAGACATCGAACTGTTAGGGAGTTTATGAGCCCCTGACAGTTCTAACTGGTTGTAATCATTGAAACGTGGATGGTTTCTGGGAAACCACCGAACCCTTACAAGCTTGATCAAAAGACAGAGACTTCCGAACTTTAGAAACTACAGAAAACATAGAAGAATCCTCAGCACGAAGTAACAGAGGAGCCGAGGGAGAGGGCTGTGAAACACCACTCTTCTTGCGTGGCAGTGGCTGATCACGAACATCTCCAATTTCTTCATCGGTCCCGGGAGCTGAGCCTTAGATGCTTTCCGAGGAGTAGAACGCTTCGTCACCTTCAGAGCCTTAGAGGCTTTTGGAGCCTTAGGGCCCATGGGTGCCTTAGTAGCTCGTGGTTGTGGGGCCTTGCGCTTCTTTGGTTCAGCAGTAGTGGAGGATCCCCCCTGGAATTGAAGATCCGCATTGGGATTCCGCTAGGAGGGATTCTCGCGTACCGGGTGTTGAGAGGAGACCTCTATTCAAACTCTCTGCCTAACCACTCGCACATTAGATGCCTCTGGAACCTCATCTGCCACCTGGATACTGACATGATGAAAATTAGATGACAAAACTTGAAGATTAGATTGTACTTTACACCCCGATTCAAGTAGCTTATGAATAACTTGGTCCTTAGTGGCAATCCGAGTGGAGGCAGACACACAACTAGTTGTATCATCAAAAGGGACACGTTCAAGAGCTGGTTGTCGAGACCTACACGTAGTAGAGCCCTCAACTTGATCAGTCGGGTCAAGAATGGGACTAGCTAGCTGCTTCTCAATATTGGAGAAGCGTTGTGATGATGGTAGATCACTACAAAAAATATCGAGTAGCACACAGAAAACGCTACCAATAAGTTTTCGTAGCGTTTTCACAAACGCTAGATCTGCTGCAGCCGGTAGATCCCCTATTATAGCGTTTTCCCATGAACTATAGTCAACAGAGATATTGTAGCGTTTTTTATCTGCTATATTAAACAATATTTGGAGCAACTCATTCTTGCTATAATTAATTTTATAATTTTCATATCATAAGTGACAATAACACATTCATCTTTCCGTGGAATATATTTTTGTATCTCGTGCAGGTGTGCACCTATAATAGCATTTTTCGTGTGCTATAGTAAATTGAGATTTGTAGCGTTTTGGTCTGCTATATTAAACTCCATTTATAGCAACTCTTTTTTGCCATTATTAACTTTCATATCGTGTTAGTTATGTGTCATATCATAAGTTACAATAATAGTTTGTTTTTGCCATGGAATATATTTTCGTAACCTTTGTTGCCTATAATAGCATTTTTCGTTTTCTCTTCAATATTTTTACGCAACTTGTTTGTCATGCTAGGACGTTAATTTTCATAGCTTCTTTGTGATGCCCTATTTTTTTTTATAGCGACGCATTTTTTGGGTTTAGAGTTATATTTGTTTTTTTTATTTGGATTATTAAATCGCATAATTTATATATTTAGAAAAAATAAATAAAAATATAATTTACTCAAATTAATATATCCATAAAAAGTACAAACATGCCAAAAGCAATATATTGTTACTACAATAGATCCATAGCAACACAAAACACACAATGAAAATAAACAATCAAAGAACCATGCCTAGGGCCGACCTTAAGCATAAGTCAGGTAAGCGACCGAATAGGACCACCGACATTTTGAGAACAATTTTAGGTCACCAAAAAAAAATTTCTTATGATAATAGTTATATATATATATATATATATATATTTAGAAAATGACCATTGATATATAATTTTCGATTAGGGCCACTACTCTTGTTAGACCGACCCTGACCATGCCATTAGTTTTGACGATCACCCTTGCCTCGTGAGGACTGTCCTTGTTCTTCTTTTGGGCGACTCATTGGAGCGGAGTTGCGGGCATTCAGGGCTCTCATTAAGAGCCGGAACATTGGGTCGATGTCTTCTTCAGGTTCCTCAATGCGTATCAAGTAGCCTTGAGAGCGTCTGAACTCGGTTCTGGTTATCTCTTCCACATCATTTCCTCCTGAGGACTATTCTTGTTCTTGTTTTTGGCGTTTCATTTGAGTTGTGTTGAGTCCTTGTTGTGGTTGTTGTTGTTTGAGTCCTTGTTGTGGATATTGTTGTTTGAGTTGTGGTTTCACTTTGTATGTTGGAGTCCACAGATGATGCCCTTCCTTGCTTCCATTGGAGTTTCTAGATTGACAAAGTTAAGACAAGTTAGATCTATAGGATAATAAGTCTAATAGTCGAAGTATATATTCAATCAATCAGATAATAATAATAATAATCATAAGAATATCTCAAATACCAAATAAACATATAAGCAACAATAAACAGTCAAATATATATTCAATCAATTGGATACTCAAAAGTGGGAGGCAATCAAAAACACAAACAAGACAAAACTTATATTTGGCTTAAAATAATTACCTCAAGAAGATCTTGTAGATTTCAACTCGACTTCTCCCCACAAAGAGAAGATCAAAAGCTCCAACCTTGAAAGCAAAACCGAACAAAAACGAAGCACAAATCAAATTGTTTCAGCCAAACATAATAAAAAATAAGTCCTCACGAAATTGAAACCGAGTTGAAACAAATGTATTGCCTGACTTGTCTCCTCCCTCTCTTCCCATAAGAAGAAATTCTACAAGTTGCAAAGAAACTGAACAGATTAATCATAAAACTAAGAGAAATTGAAAAATTCAATCTAGGGTTCTTACTGACACAAATTGGAAAATGAACGGCGGGTTTAGAGGTCACTACAGAGATTCATGTATGGGATTGGTTTGGAGTGATGGAAAGACGAGAGATTCGTGGTGGCTACAGAGAGATTTGTGGTGGTTTGATATGGAATTGTGGTGGCTACAGAGAGTTTCGTGGTGGTTGTTTTGGATGGAAGGAGATAAAATTGTCTAACCTAATTTCGTGGTGGCTACGAGCCCTTTGGATAGACGAAATATAAAGAAATTTTATTTTAATTTGGCTCCCAAAATTTTGGCTATTTTGATTTGCCTCCAAAAATTTCAACAAAATATTCAGGTGTCGTGCAAAAAAATAGTAAAACGAAAATATATTTCTCAGCTTAAAACACCATGGATTTTGTTTGATTTCGACATGGTTTTAGGATGGTAAATAGTATTTGAATGTATATGTATTTTAAAATGATGAAAAATCAATTAAAACAATAGTATGCAAAGAATACATAATTTTGTGAACATATAAACACTAAACACAATAACTAAACCAATTATCCCTACATCCTAAAACTATGCACTAACTCTAAACCCTTAGAGAAAGGTATAGAAAGACTACATGTTTTAATTTGTGAACACATACATTATTTTGTCGTTGTGTGATTTTTTTATCATTCTTTAGTAAACCTTATACACAGTATAATAACCCTAAACCCTAAAACTAAACAGTAAAATTAATCCCTAAAAATAACAGATGAAACCCTAAACCTATACCCTAAACATTAACCCTAAAACAAAATCGCAATGTTTTGAAATCCGATCCCGGAAATTGACCCAACAAATTTTTGGGTCACAAGATTTTCGGGTCGATTCGGCTAACCGTGGATCGACCAAATTAATAAATATTACGGTTTTTAATATGATATTATTTTTTATAAGCTGTTAATTATAATATATATAATTGTTGTTAACATAAGAATGTAATGTGGCGTAGTGGTGAATGACTCCAAAATTTATCTATGTAACCTAGGTTCGAGTTTCACTACCCACAGAATTTTAAAATTTTCGTTGAATCGCGGGTTTGTGTTGGTCTGATTCACCGGTTTTGTCAGGTTTTCAAAACATTGCAAAATCGTTTTTGTTAAAAAAAACTTATGAGATCACTGAATTATTATATTTAATTGCATATTTGGACATTATTTTTGGACTTTGTTGTGAACTTCAAATGATAAAATGTGTACATATAAAACATGGTTCGATTACGGTAAATATCCAAAGCATACGAATATCCAAAGCATACATAAAAAACGAAGTCATAATAAAAGATAGTCATGTTTTCAAACAAACTAAGACAAAGGCATTTATGTCTTAAATTAACTTAGTTGCTTGGGTCTTTCTGTTTTTGGGTTAGCCCTGCAAACAAAGACATTTTAGCTTAGTTTGGCATACTTTCCCATTTATGTAACAAAGCAATGAACAAAATCTCACCATAATAACTTTATCCTCTGGCCAAGCAAGACAGCTTCCAAGTGCATCTTTCATATACTTGATCTCAGATGTTTCCTCCACACATCAACTTCTTTAACCTTCACAATGTCCACAAAGACTCGACATGCACCAGGGCCCAAAGGTACAATGTGACACAAGATGGTCAGGATCATTCGATGACCAATGTCCTTCAGCGACAATCACCTTATTTCTGAACAGATCTAAGAGCTTAATTTTTTGATTTTGCTTGAATTTGTTAAGCTGGAAGCAAAAAAAGCAAAAATATTAACCAAAATTCGAGCATCAAAACAGAACCAACCAACTAGTCAAACAGAAGTACCTCTGATCTGCGAAGAGGAGATGCTGGAGTTACTGGAGACCTCTCTTTCTGACTCGCTGCTGGTTTCTTTGTAGGAGCGGGTAGAGTTAATGGAGACTCCTCATTCGTCTAGTTATAAAGATAAGTCGACGAATGAGGAGTCTCCATTAACTCTACCAGTTCCTCATTCGTCGAGTTATCTTTATAACTCGATGCAGGTTTCTTCGCCAAAGATGATGCGCTTAGTGGAGACTTTTGATTCTTAGAAGTTGAACTTACATTTTTAGAACTTGGTTTTCCTAGATCCGGAGAATGTGGTGTTTTTCTGTCAAACACAACGCTATTTGCAGGCCAAGCAACAAAATAGTTCAGATAATCATCCATAGTTGTCTTCCCAGGTGTAGGCCTCCATATGTATGCCTTTGCCTTTACTACCTTATCCACGTACACTTTTATTGCATTTGGACCAAGAGGAAGTCCATTGACCAACGCTTTTGGTTCTACACTCTGCCATCGGCCTATAGCAACCACTTCCTCATTATGTATATAGTCCATGAGTTTGCATGAGTTATTTTCACTTGTGGAAGGCCTCTGCGAAACAAAACAAATAATTAAAAATAAGAAAGACTCAGCTACAGTGGAAGACGAAACTTAGATAGAAAGAATGAGGAAACATAAGCTTAGGAGCATTGTTCTCTAAAATGACACTTGCTATTTGAACAATACAATAATTGGCATGCCTGCAATCATCTCTTCTACAGTCTCCTCAATAGTACACATGTTATGTGCAGATCTCCATAAAAAGGTGTCTGGTTTGGTTGCAGTTTCAACTAAAACCTTCATAGTGTTAGGCCTTAAAGGAATCCCATTGACTAACTCATCAGCATTTGTTGAAACAACCCGTCCCTCAGCAACATTCACATCAACAGAAGACCAGTCAACCAGATAACACTTGGGAAGTGATCTGGTATTTACACTCTACATGCAGTACAAGCAACGTCAAATCAATTTATAAATAGAAATCTAGAGATAGATGAAGAAAAAGGAAGTGAATTCATACCCTGTTATTCAAGTTTTCACTGACATCAGTTTCTTCCCCCTGATGATTCATTTTGGCAATGGCCAGCTGTAAATCATAAACTTGTTTCTCTAGAGACACGTGTTTTTCTTCCATTGCAGCCATAAAATTGTTCCTAACTTGTAAACAAGTCAGTTTGGTCATGTTAATTCCTCTACTCATTGCCCTCAATTGACCAGGATTATCAGGTCCCAATATCTGAGTAAGCCCATCTTCCTTCGGATTCGTTGTCGTTGAATCTTGAAGACCCTCTAGTTCTATCTCTGATGCCTTTCTTTGGAAACACATTTCAAATTTCATAACCACCAAGAAGCAGACAGTCCAATTGATAAAATGAATCTGTAAAGATACATAACTTACAATCTTGTCAGTCGCATTCACATTGACAGGCGTACATCCTTCTTAGTTTGTGATTTGACCCAAATTCTTAGCCTCGACACTTGTGATGGGTCTTCGCTAGCCTTTACCAAATCTTCTCTCAATCTCACCATTGCTTTACGCCCACAAGTATGGGGCATATGCATATGTCTTCTTTCTTTGTACGAGTCACTAATAACCTTAAAGGTGTGACTTGTTTTCTCTCTGACAAATTTACGCCACCCTGTCATAGTTACATTATTGGGCCGCAGGTCCATCCTAGCTTTAATGGTTGGAGCTTTCCTAACAGAGCTTACAAGGCGTGATTTGGATGCTCTCCACTAACATTCCATTTGCTTAAACACATCAGCCTTTTTAAATTCTTCGTCAAAGTCAAACCTCATATGTTGTCAGGAATTGGAGACACATTTAATTACAAGTTAAATTTATAGAAAATGTATAAGATGATTCGAATTACCTCAATAGATTTCCACAGCACAGTTCTGATACCTTCACCAACTTTTTTTCCAGATATCAATAATCACAGGAACATGTTCACGTACTAAGGGTCCCAGGTAGGACGATAACGATACTGACCCTGGACCACAAAGTTCTCCCAAAGTAGTGAAGTCAGCATGATGCCGTTCATTTGGATCCTTGGCAATGTGTTTCATCTTTGTTTCTCCTCGACGTCTTTTACGTTGTGACTCAGTAACTATATTAGTCTAAGTTTTCACTTCATCTTCAAATGTTTCCTGCATCTGGTCAATCTCAGTATCAAGATCATTGAGGTCATCTGCTTCTGGTTCTTCATTGGTTTCCATATTATTTTCTTCATTTTGTTCTTCTTCATTTTGCTCATCTTCATTATGTTCTTCTTCATTCCGTTCATCTTCATTATGTTCTTCAAGTCGTTCCTCAAATATTTCCTTGTTTGGTTCTTCTTCCTCCATTTCCACATCCATATCTTCCGCCACTTCTTTCAACTCCTTCTTTTCCATCTTTTTCTTTGGTTCTTTTGTTTTCTTCACACGCTTGCTCCTACGATTCCCCATCTTACTTCACCTAAAACATAAAAAAAAGTGTTATTAAGTGTCAATGTTTAGAACACGCAGAAGCAACTCAAGAAAACCAAAACAAACAACACTTAAAAACACACAATGAAACCAAAACAATCAACACTCAAAGCAACTAAAAAACATATAATTTCATTAGAAAAACATATAACTGTAACCAATCAAACATCCCAATATCTGTATTTCAAACATAAATTCCTTCACAGTCAGCCCGAGCATTTCTAGATTCATCAACCAAGTCATCTTCATCCAGAGGTACTATTGGTGGCAATGGACCAACATCTGTAGTTACATCTTCAGCATAGTCTCCATTGTATCTTCTTGTTGGAAATCTCAAAGCTACATACCAACTTGATGACTCATTTACTCTGGAATAAAATACTTGCTTCGCTTGTGAGGCTAGGATGTATGGATCCTGAGCAAATTCCATTTGGCTTTGGTTCGCGTTGACTAGTGTGAAGCTATCTTTTACCTTCACTCCATTACCAATGTTTGCCCATAGACAGCGAAATACAAGAATGTAGAATGTGTTGTAATCGACCACTAAAATCTCCACCACTCTGCCATAGTATGTTACTATATCAACCATCGGAGAATTGTCTTTCGCACTAGATCTACACATTGATGTTGCCTCATATAAAACACCATTGTTTTGTGTTTTCCTGTCAACTGAATTGGTGTGAAACCGCAGACCATTAATTATGTAACCAGTGAAAGACCTTGTGCTAAGATGAGGACCGTAGGCCAACCACTTCAGTGTTTCTTCGTGATTCTATGAACTAATAGGTATCTATAAGATAATATATTAAGTGTCAATACGTATCTTGAACCAAAATATCTAAAAACTAAATTGTATCTCAGATTATGAACTTGCCTGCTCTTTTAACCAAGCCGCAAATTGCTCTGTATGTGTTCTCCATAATTTTGTTTCATCACATCTACATTTTTCACTACTGTCCTGTAGATGTTGTAGGTGCAAGCTTCAAATGGGTGTCAACAAATTATTAGCAAATCAATGTATATCAGAAAACAATTTATTAGCAACTCAATTTATACAAGAACATTTCAAAAACTTACTCCACATAAGGTTCCACGATTGCCATATTCTGAATAATAGCAAGATGTACAATGTTCTTATACTTCTCAAAAAGAACATAACAAGTTGTTGCGGATATTGGACGACCCTCCAGAATAGAGCTGCTCTCAAACTCAGTATTTCTATCAGGTTTCTCCTCAACACTTGTTGTGTTTTTCAAGAATTGGCTGCAGAACCCCATGCATTCCTCGGCGAGATACGCTTCAGCTATACAACCCTCTGGTCTTGCAGGGTTTCTTACAAAGTCTTTGAGCACTTTCATATACCTCTCAAATAGGTACTGGTGTGTATATGTTTTCATGCATAATTAGGTTCATTTTAGCTTAGTTTCATCC
>OVAN01015422.1:0-11341 GCA_900406275.1 Anastatica hierochuntica
TCTGAAAATCCATCCTTCTCATCTTTTCACCCCTTCTTCTCATAAAAAAATTAGAAAATAAAAAAAAACACAAACGAAAAGTTCAGATCTCTCTTTCAGAAGATCCAGGGTTGCATCAGGTTATTCCCAAGATCACAAATGGAGTATCTTAAACGGTGGGGATCAGACCATAGACTTGTTCTAACAAGATGGAACGGTCAAGGTGTGAGCTTACGAGGACGTTTATGTTTTCAAAAACGATGGTGCAATAAACCAGAGATAAGAGAGATGATCCGTATAGGTTGGAATAAGAACACTGGAAATGCAGACAGAGCCATAACGAGAAAGATTCAGGAGTGCCGAAAAGAGATAGCTAAGTGGCGAAGATGAATTGTGCCTAATTCAAAAGTGCTAATTGACAAGCTGAGACATGAACTGGATTTGGAAAGCTCGAAGAATAGGCCAGATGAAACATTAATGGATAATCTAAAAACAAAATTGGATCGAGTTATGAAAGAGGAAGAAGCGTATTGGAAGCAAAAAAGTCGAGCGTATTGGCTCAAGGAAGGCGACAAGAATACCTCTTTTTCATGGGAAGGTTAAAGCAAGACGCATGAAGAATCATATTGCATCACTTTTTGATTACAATGGCACCGAGAAGTTTACAGAGCAAGAGAACGGAGAGATTAGGGTAGATTATTACAAAAGATTTTCACATCTTCTTGTCCGAATCAGCCTACAGAGCTTCTCCAAGGCTTCCAACCTTGAGTCACAAGTAAAATGAATTCAGAACTTGTTAAGGAAGTTACCAATTCAGAGATTCGTAAGGACGTCAAAGCTATTAAAGGAACTAGTGCGCCGGGAGCGGACAGTATGATGAGGATCTTCTTCTAACAGTTTTGGGAAATAACAGGTCCACAAGTGTTCAAGGAAGTTAAAAGAATTTTCGAAACAGGGGAACTTTCAGATGATTAGAACTTTACTCAACTTTTCTTGCTGCCCAAGAAAGTTAACCCTAAGGTGATGACAGATTTACGCCCAATCAGTTTGTGTTCGATGGTGTATAAGATTGTGTCCAAAGTCTTGTGTAATCGATTGAAAAGAGCTCTGCCTCAGCTAGTATCGCCGACACAAGGCACTTTTGTGGACGGGAGGTTGATCTCGAACAACTTACTCATTGCACACGAGATGATCCATGGTTTGAAGACCAATCCGCGATGCAAAGATGATTTCATTGCAATCAAGATGGATATGTCTAAGGCGTATGATAGAGTGGAATGGTCATTTTTGAAGATTCTCCTTGAGCGATTTGGTTTTCACAATAAATGGATTTCTTGGATGATGTCCTGTGCATGTTCGGTATCGTATATAGTTCTTCTGAATGGCCAGACACATGGTTTTATTAAGCCACAAAGAGGTATAAGACAAGACGATCCACTCTCTCCTTTCTTATTTATTCTATGTGTCGAAGCATTAGTCCATGTGATGAACCAAGCCGAGAAGAATGGAAGGATTATGGGTATGAGCCTTACCCAAAAGTGTCCCTCGATCCAACACGTGTTGTTTGCCGACGATAGCTTGTTCTTATGTCAAGCTACACTCAAGGAATGTACTGAGTTCTTAAAGTGTTTTCATCTTTATGGCGAAGCTTCGGGATAGGAAATAAGTTTCCAAAAATCGGCCATAACATTTTGAGGTAATATCGACCCGTACATGAGAAGATTGATATCAAATATTCTCGACATTGAGAAAGAAGGGGGCGATGGCTCTTACCTCGGTTTGCCAGAATGCTTTAGCAGATCCAAGCAAAAAATTCTAGCTTTTATCAGTGAGAAACTCAACAAACGTCTTAACGGATGGTATGCCAAAACTCTTTCTCTTGGGGGAAAGGAGGTACTCCTAAAGTCTTAAGCTATGGTCTTGCCCGTGTTTGCTATGTTGTGCTTTCGAATCACTAAGTTGCAATGTAAAAAGATAACGAGCGCTATGACAAACTTTTGGTGGAACGCATGGGAAAAGAAGCGAAAGATCCATTGGGTCTCTCGGAAAAATCTTTGAAAGTCCAAAGAGGAGGGTGGTTTGGTTTTTTGAGATATAAGTGATTTCAATCAAGCTCTTCTTGCGAAGCAAGCTTGGAAACTCCACAACGATCCTGAGTCTTTGTTGGCACGTGTTACAAAGGAAGATATTACGCCTCGATAAGCTTCTTAGATAGCGAGAAGGGTTATCATTCCTCATACGCTTGGAGAAGCATTTGTCATGGGAAAGAGCTACTACTAAAGGGTTTGATTAAATCAGTTGGTTATGGGCGTAACGCAAAGGTTTGGACAGAGAAGTGGATCCTGGACTCACATCCTCGCTGCCCTCTACCGGTTCAAGATGTACCCGATTCGGACATGCTTGTCTCATCATTCATAGTCAACAACACGACGTGGGACCAGCAAGCTCTCTTTGAACTTTTTAGACCAAAAGATGCACATCGCATTGTCAAGCTCCCGATAGGAAGAGTTGAGGACAAACATATTTGGGCTTATACGAAGAATGGTTCATATTCTGTAAAGAGTGGCTATTGGCTGATAGCAAACGATTTAGTTCAACATGCGGCACAAAGGCCACACCTAGAACAATTCCAGATTGACATCAAGAGACGTATCTGGAGGATGAATACAGAACCAAAGATAAAGTTTTTCTGGTGGCATGTAATTTCAGGGGTCTTAGCTGTGGCCGAGAAGCTCTGAAACAGAGGCTTGGATGTTGATGCTCGATGTAAATTGTGCTACAATCATAATGAAACAATCATCCATGTTCTGTTCTCATGTGACGTTGCTCAGGAAATTCTGGAAATAGCGAATATCCCACGACCATCTTCCGGCTTCTTAGCCTCAACGGAGGAGAATGTGGTGTTTCTTTTGAACCTTATGGAATCGAGCACCATCCTGGAAACGGTTAGATCATCTATTCCTTGGATTATCTGGCATGTTTGGAAGAATCAGAACTCGATCTTGTTTGCTTCTAGACAAGAAACTTTAGCAATGGTGGTGCAAAAAGCTGTCCAGGATGCAAGAGCTTGGCGGGAAGACAATCAGGAAGCATTGATGGTGGAAACAACAAGCCAGCTGGTTTTTAACCAAGATTCGGTATGGCAAAGACCACCACAGAATCTAATCAAATGTAACATTCATGCTCATTGGTGGAACTCATCTCTTTTGTGTAGACGTGTGTGGTTGATACGTGATCATGAAGGGAATGTTTTGTATCATGCTCATGAAGCTTTCACCTGTGCTCAGAACATGATTTTTGCCGAGTTGAGATGCATATTTTGGGCTCTCCAAAGTCTAAAGGATTTACATTTCAAAAAGGTGATAATAGCATCAGATTGTCAAGTCGCTATGGCAGCTATACACAAACCAAAAGAATGGCCCCAATATCGTATGCTCACGAACCAAATCAGGAGTTTAGCATTGGAGTTTGAAGGATGTGAACTATCACCTGAACATGTGAAAGCAAACTCGATAGTTCGGGACATATCGAAGAGTATGACAAAGGATGGTAGATTTCAAGGCTACCTCGCTCTTGGCAGACCGACATGGCTACATGACCAATTGATTCAAGAGTCTCGAGTTTAGTACCATGATGCTCTTTCCTTTAGGAGTCTGGATGCTAAGGTTTTATTTTATTTCACTTTTGGAGTTTTTAGCTTTACGTGGCTGCTCTCTGTTCTACCTTTGGAGATTATGCTCTGTTTCTTGATGTTGTTAAATTACAACTCCGATTCACTTTTATATTTTATAAACCAGAAGTTTAAGAAAAAAAAAACTAGATGGTAAAGCAGTTTCATCATGACATGATTCATAGCATACTTAAAAGTTACAATTAATGAGGGATTATATCCTTTTATTTCTTTACTAGTTTAGTATATTTAGCCTAATTGATTTAAATCCATAAAGGTCACTTTTGGAAAGTAATTTGTAAATTAGATTCCAGTTGATTGAATGGTGGAATTGCCTTTTTGCGTCATTATTAAATTATTACAAATTTTGTGATCGAGAGAAGTGGACGATTGAGAGAAGCAGACGACATTCAATGAATCAAATATAAAAGAAGTCGTATTAAATTACAATCGCATATTGCTATTTGGTGCTCGATAACGACTTATTATTACGAGGAGTATTACTTCACACACAAAAAAACTTAAATATTATTAGGTATCTATAAATCACGTTAAAGAGTTGTAATGTAAATCACAAGTTGAAGAACTTTAGATATGAAAGTAGTTACAAGTTTGGCTACACGAGACAAGAATCTAGTACTAACATTTGTTGGATGGATTTGGTCCTAACGACTTCTGTCTCTCGTTTCATGTTCTCGTAACTAGGGATTTTTTTATTTTGACAAAAAGATTATTCTTGAGGTGGTGTAAAACAACCAACAATGAATTTAGTATATTGGGATATTTAATTTGGTAAAAATTGTACGATTTTGACTATAGCATATAAATTGTATTGGCATGATTTATCTCACATATAAACTGAGAAAATAAAAAACGATAATTTTAAATTCTAATATTATAATCCAATCTACATTTACAAATAATTAATATTTTTTCCACTTAATTTAAATGAAGTTTAAAGTTATTACACACATTCATAAACATATAAATTTTCGTAAAGTTCGTTTATATAAAAATATCATTAACTAAAATTAATTTAACCAACAAAAAATCAAACTGGAGTGCATAAAATGTTAAAAAAAAAAAAACAAATAGTTTAAAATTTTTACATTGAAATTCGAAAGTTATCACTTATATTGATACGGAAAAAGTTCCAAAAACTTCACTTCAATCAAGTAAAACGAAGGGAGTATATAATAGGTAATGGTCCATTTTTTATAAGTAACATTTTATTAGAAGATGACAAAAATAATGGCATTGTTATTCTTTATATGTTTGTGTGTGGTTCTTTGTACAAATATGTAACATTGGAGATCTAGGAGTCCTAAAAAGACTCTGAAAAATGGCAATTGTAAACATCCAAAAGAACTGTAATCTACATGAAAGTTGAGGAAGAAGAGCAGATCAGATTCTTGAGGTAAGAGCTGTCGACTGAACTGCGTGGTTTGACTGCATTATGATTTATGAGAGAAGATTGATAGAGAGATTAAAGATCACGTCTACACATCGGGCAAGAACCATGTCTGAGGAGCCAGTTGTCTATGCAAGGTAAGTGAAATATATGATGACAATGAGGCAATCTTCTAACTGTTTCGCCAAGCTGGAAATCCTGCAAAAATAAACACATTCGACTTAAGAGGGAGCAAGAATACCCGAAAAAAGCTTTCAATTAGATCAGTTATTCGATATAATGAGCTAAACCGATGTTCGAACCTGAAGACAAACAGAACAAGAGTCTCCGTTCTCACAAGTGTCTGTATTATTGTTGCCACTTATTGTCATCTTTGGAATTTTCTCAACCAGGTCTCCTGTCAATCCTTTTGAGCCTCCTGTATCGAACAGACTTGAGAGATCATTAGAGTCTATATCCACAGCTCCCATCTGATCAGAAGAAACAAGACAAAAAGGATCAATAACGGATGCGAGAAAATGATGAAATGCTTTGTATGCAAGAACTTACTTGACTTTGCACTGCACTTAGCATTGCAGGACCTATACGCTCTCTTACAAGTCTCCCGCTTAGAAGACTAACAATGACATCAATCTACACAAAAAATTTACAAGTGAAACCACATAATCATTTCGATGTTTCACTCCACAGCTATTTGGAAACAGAGCAATTGGTTTTCCTGCAGCTCACCAAGTAGAGAAGGCATCCGAAAGCGGACTGATCGGAGTTCCAGAGATCGAGGGATGATTCAAAGACCTCAATGGAGAAAACAGCGCCTGAAATGGCTCCAATTGCTGCTCCTCTGATGAAACCGCTCTCGGTTTCTTGGCCTATCAAAGCACCTGTAAGTGCCCCTAACAATGTGCCCACTGAACAAGAAACAAAAGGCAACAGCTTTCTCAGCTCCAAGTTGAATGATTTCGATTCAATTCAAATAAGGATAAGCAAACAAGTTACGTTACACAAAAAGAAAAGCTCGGATTTTGAAGCAGAGCAACGATTATCGAACTGCACCGAGACTGAACAATCGGATCGAAAATCGGAGTCAGACAATCTCAAAACTAGAAATAGGAAACAAAAGACGAACCTAAAGCGAAGAAGAAGGTCAAGATCGCCGAGATAATGGTACCCAAAACAGCAGAAACGAGGAAATGACAAGCGTCTTTAATCCGTTCGACGAAATTCCCAAAAGAAGGACTCGACAACGATAGAGGACAAAACCCAGATTGGATTCTATAAGATTCCATGTTTTTCTTAGTCCTTATGAGTAACGAAGAAGAACCCAGAAGCGATTTCTTAGTAAAAGCAGAGTTACGAAGAGACCCTTTTATAGGAGGGAGAGAGAGAGAGATGGGTTTTGCTTAGTTCTTAAGAGAGAGAGGAGATGCAACGTCTTGCTAATTGCATTTAAAGCTCGAGGTGTGTTTGCTTTCAAAGGCCAGAACTTTGTTGCCAATTGGCGTGGATGAAGGAAAATCTAAGGTTCTTTTTTCCTTGGTCTGTCACAATCAATGGAGTAACAAAGTCTCAAACTTTCATTATCAGAAAGCGCACGAGTCAGAGATACAGGGAAGAGAGATGAGCTCACGGGGCAAGAACTTTTCTTGTTTTAACTCCATTCGCATTTGGCAAGACTTTTAAAAAAAAAATAATTACCTAAATGATACTTTTCATGATATCAATTGCCGAAACAGATACTTTTATACACTCGGACACTTTTCTTTGGTGGTTTTACGATACTACCTCTAACTAGTTGAAAAGATGTGTAACGAGAGAACCCAACTAAATTGTTTTAAATGAAAAGCTGAAGGGAAGGTGTGTTTAGTATTGCGTTAATTTGAATTTTGTCGTCAACAATGAACAACGTATGTGGATTGAAAAATTAAAGATGTGACATTAACCATGGTTCCATTTCTGTAACTAATAAGGGAAGTTACCTTTATCTGGGTTGGTTATTTTTCTTTTTTCACTCGTTCAAAACTTTACTAAGTTGAAACCCTAACCGACGGTAGTGATGTCAAATTGGACCGCCTGTATCCAAATAGCCTAACCCACGGCGAGTTTTTTCTTTTACTGTCCGTGCAGGCCGGACCGCGGCGGGCGGCGGTTCGAAAATTAGTGCCCATGCCCATCTCGCGTGTTTTTCGCGGCTCCGCGGGTCGGCCCGCGGTCCAATCTCGTTCAAATGCTAACAAAGTCGTTTTTATAATTATTTCATGATTATATAATGAGTTAAAAATCTAACATTATTACTATCATAAATGAACTTATTAGAGAGTCTTGAAAAACGACTTTCAAAACAACAATTACAGAAAATAAAATTCTGAAAATGTCTAACCTGAAAGCAAATGAAACAAATCATCATCAATATGCAAGAGTTAAACCAAATATAAATCAAAAGAAATTATTCAAGAAATAAAACTCAATGCTAAAAGAGGACTCTGAAGCTAAATGAGGATGCGAGATTCTGTACTTGTTGAGGACGCGAGATCCATTGCTAAAAGAGGACTCCGAAGCTATAGTCGTGATAGGAATGTTAAGTACATCGCATGCTATTGAAGATAACTCACAAAATGTACGAGAGTGTTTTTTAAAATATTGCAGGATGTCAAAACTCTCAAAATTTGTTACGACTAAACGCTTCATCAAGATATACTTTAATCACATTTTATAATCATTCTCTTTAAGAAAAATACATATCCGTTAGAAAAAGTTATTGCAGAATATTTTCTTGGGAAAGTAACAAAAATTGTTTTTTTTTTGTCAACAAACAAAAATTGTTTTTTTAAAAAAAAAATATAGAGAGAGAGTAATACTTTATGAATCTCGCTTTCACAATAATAGTGCCGGCTTCGTTCCACTAGTTCCAACGGAAGAAGACGATGTTCAAGTCTTAAAATTGTTCCCTTGAGCATTATTACGAGTCTATCTTCCAGAGAAACTGAGAGATACAGAGGAAAAAGAATTGTGTTGCGGTCTATTTACGGCCCGCAAACCCGCGGCGGTTGGCCCGCACTAGTCCCGCAGACCGCGTGGACAATGCCCGATTGGCCCGCAAAATTGTGGACTTCTTTTTGAATGCCCAAACCCGCCCCGCATCAGGGCTACTTGGGCCAAGCCCGCGGGCAACCGCCCAAATTGACATCTCTAACCGACGGAGAAGAGAAGGCTGAAGTAGGGTTCCGGTGTTTGGCTACACGTCTTCGATTTTTTAACGGTTTGGTTGTTAATTCTAGGGCAATCGTAACTTTGTCTGGCGTCTGTGGGTTTGGTTGTTAATTCTGTGAAGATTTACTCGACATTGTCGTCGATGGAAGGTAAATTTTTTTCCTCTGCAAAATCCAAAATCTTTATTGTTTCATCTGGTTTCTTTAGATTGACTATGTAATTGATGTTAAGGGCCTAGTTCTGTGAATGAATCACGGGATAAAGGCTTACCGGAGAGGTTATTCACCACCAATAGATACCCTGATGGAAAGCTAAATGTTTATTCGAAAATAGACACTTCATGTTTTGAAAAGTTGTTTGATATACCGCTTAATAGGTGTCTTATGTCTTGAAAGCTATTGCATGCTCTTTTTTGCAGACAACTTATAACCAAGGAAAGATAATAAAATGGTGAATATTAGAGATCTTGTTAACTGCATCAAATAATTTATGTGCATGTTATCATGTTAAAGTAGTGAAAATGCATCCAACCAAATTGACATTATGATAATATAATATATTAACAGATGGTGACATTGATGTCGATGTGTCCTTTCCACGGGATACATATCCATATATCAAGTGTATGCAATTGGTATATGAAAGGACCGTATTGAATCAGTATTGGTCGGTGATAGAATGTTACTAATGTATCGATGTTGAGAAGGATTGCTGAAATGTTGAAAACCAATAAACATTAGAAAAGAACCGATCTTAGATAGTAGTAAGGCACCAAGTCGCCGATATGAGAAAACATATAACTTACACTAACAATATTATGATATTTCTTAGACAACCAATGCAATGAGGCTCATGAATAGAAGGAAAACACCAAAGACCATCAGCCTACAGTCGTCATTTCTACTAGCCTCATCGTTTGGTCTTGGATTCTCAGCAACCTCTTCCTTAAGGCACAAAATTTCGTAGTTTAGATCCTCTAGTTTCTCCGTGTAGCTTATGTTGTGTCGATTAACCCTTTCATGCAAGCTACAAATCCTTTCCCGGAGTTCATGATCTTCGAAGTGAAGTTTAGTAAGTTCTTCTTCAATAGCATGATCACACCACTTCCAGATATGGTCACCTGGTTTATGCGGGTACGAGAAAGGCAAGTAAGCAACCTATTTTGGTGGTTATATAGTGAAGGACAATGATAATGCAGGAAATTTACATCTTTCTTTGGGCAACTATAATATCTCCTAACCAGATCTTCATCGCCCCTAGAGGTTTGAATAAACAACCTAGTACCGCATAAGCAAACATCAAGAATGTCGAAATCACCATCCGCCTCGGCACATCCTGAGTTGAAGCTAGCTTGGGAGGAGTAACTGTTGGTGTAGCTGATCGGCATCATCTACAATGCAAAAATATAAGGTGGGATTAAAAATCCCAATTACAGAAATTAGTGACCCCTAACAATTAAAGAGATGAAGAATAGTGCTATATCCTGGTTATCGAACAATGGTGGTATATATTGGTCATATTCTTCAGCGTTATTTGTCTCAGGAGGTATCCCACCCAAACTCATTGAGTCACCATCCCTATGCGAGCCCACATGACTGTTTAGGTCTAGTGGCTCACTTGGATTTTGCGTCGATGGTTTCTTTCTTGTCCATGCTGGGGTGTCCATCGATGTTGTCGTGTGGACTTTGTGTATAATGTTTTTTTTTTCTGTTGCATGTAATACGAGAAATGTTAGATGTCACCCGAGCATGAACATATGGGGGTGTAGATATAAACATATTTTTGGGCGTAACGTATATACACTTACACAGACTTGATGTATTTAGACGTTAATTAATCATCTCGATGGATGGATTCTCATGGAAACTTCCTCTAATGTTATCCATTGGACCTACATTTGGTGGTCGGTTTGCTGGAAAAAAGTTAAATTGAAATTAGAAATCTACAACGCTTTATGCCTTATAGAGAAACTGTTGTCTCCAAATGAAAATTAGACATTTTACTTGAATAGTCTGACAGTCCGCTTGTTGTGGTTGACTTGAAAAACCTAGCAAAAAGATTAGATGTTTTTTCTTCTCGCTTTTGCTTCCAGAAATACTCCAATGACCCGTCGCTTGTCACCAACACCAGAGGCGTGGTCGAAGAACCAATGAGTTCATGATTTAACTTCGTTAGATAAGAGATATCTACGCCCCACGCTAAATCATGAGAGATACTAAACTCTTTGAGCACGTAGTTTTTTTAAAGCCGCTAGAGAAAGAATTTTTTTATGCTTATGACCCTTGAAAAACACTGAGTATCAAGCTCAAATTTCCACACACCATTCCCAGAACATCTCCAATGACCCGGCATGACCACACAAAAATCGTGCATGTTTGCCTGCATTTAAAACAACAAATTTGAAATCGTGAAATTAAAATATACCAGGTCGACCATGAAAACGAAGCTGAAAAACTAGTGAATTTTATACAGGTATTGATGGTCTCAATCTTCAGAGAGTGAAAAGAGAAGGTTGAGGGTAAAAGTTATCTCCAACTTACTCTCATACCACCATAATTTACTGAGAGAACAAGACTAACAATCCGATTTATTTCAAACCAACGGGCGAGATCTCTTAAAGTAAATTAAATGAAACGACAAGATTTTGTACTATGTGTGAGAGTCAATCTCGGTCGTTCGTCAATACCCTTGAATCAATAGTGGTGATTTCATAGTAATATACAACTAAAATTCTAACTATTTTCTGTTTCTAGTTTCCTTTTAATTTTGGTCAAGTGTAAGGGAGGGTATTGTTGTTTTTTAAAAAAATTGACGCCAACCAAAAGTATATGATATTGAGAGAATATCTTGATATCCAATCGAATAAGTATATTTTTTATTTTGTTTCCTTTTATTAGATAAGTACATACTCGCATTGTAAATAGGTTGTGGACCGCCAACCAGACTGGCCTGAACCACCCACTTCTTTTGCTTGGTGCTAAACCTGTCCGGTCATGTGTTTGAGCCCCTGGATTCATCCGTTTTTACATATTAAAACACCCAGACTCGTTTTTTAGGTTAGATTATGCTATTTT
>OVAN01015423.1:0-11340 GCA_900406275.1 Anastatica hierochuntica
AAACTAAGCTAAAACACACTAAAATATGCATGAAATCGTATGTACATCAATACGCCTTGGACATTATTGCCGATAGTGAGTCTCTTGACTCGAAGCCAGCTCTTACACTACTTGAGCAGAACCACGGTTTAGCTTTGTATGATGGACCGCTGCTAGGTCATCCGAAGCAGTACAGAAGACTTGTTGGTCGATTAATCTATCTCACTCACACTCGTCCTGAATTTTGCTATTCTTTTCATGTTTTATCTCAGTTCATGCAGACACCACGAGAAGCACATTGGAACGCTGCTATTCGTGTGGTTCGTTTTCTCCATGGATGTCCTGGACATGGAATACTCTTGAAGTCCGATAAGGACCTTACACTTTCGGTGTATTGTGATTCTGATTGGGCTTCGTGTCCTCTCACTCGTCGCTCCATTAGTGCTTACGTGGTTATGCTTGGTGGCTCCCCTATCTCCTGGAAAACCAAGAAGCAAAAGACAGTCTCTCACTCCTCTGCAGGAGCGGAGTATCGAGCTATGGCAGCATCTCTTCGTGAAGTCAAATGGATTCAAAGATTTTTGCACGGGTTGGGGGCAACACAGACAACACCAACGCAATTTTACTGTGATAGTAAAGTAGTTATTCACATCAGGGCTAATCCGGTTTTCCATGAAAGAACGAAGCATATCGAGTCAGATTGTCATTCAGTACGTGATGCAGTTCGCGATGGGATCATTGTTACTCAGTACGCGCGACAAATGATCAGCTTGCCGACATACTCAGCAAAGCTCTCGGCCGGGTTCATTTTCAAGAGTTTCTTTCCAAGTTGGGTGTTCAGGGTCCTCCCACTCCAACTTGAGGGGGAGTATTAGGCCATATTAGATAATTACAACTTATTTAGGACTCGTACATTTAAGGAGATTAGAATCTATCTTTCTGGTATCAAGTTTTGTATAAATACGTTTGAGGAACATCAATAATAACAACACAAAACAAGTTATTCATATCGATTCTATACAATACATACTACTTATAAAAATAGCTTAAGAGATATCATGAACAAAGTTTCAGAGAGAGGTGTCTCATAAGAAACATTACCTGAGAATCCTTGTAATTTAGAAAATCGTTTTTATTTTCAGCACATGAAGAGTTCATTTCCATCATCGCATGCAGCCTTTAGTTGTAAGGTAAAGCAGAAAAACTCCCATGTTCCCAACAAACAAAAAAACAACAACACAAAAACTAAGAAGGTGTGAAGCATACAATTACTTTTTTGTATTATCTAATTGTGAGCATCAACTATAGTATACTCGATGCAATTTAATGTAATATAAACCTTGATCATCCCTATTTAATGTAATACTATATGCTTCTTACTTTTATATATTTTAATTCAACAAGAATTCAACTACAAGAAACAAGGTTCATCCTTTGAGGTGAAAGAATCATAGACATTGCAAATATTAAGTTTCTCTTGTGAGAAACTTAACAACTAATGAGATTGAAGTTTCTTCCGTAAAAACACTAAAAACTTGTAGAAAAGCAAAGTTTAAATGATAAGAAGTAGCCGGAGAAGGTTGCTTCAGCGTCCCTTCTTGTATAACAGTCTAAATCCTCTCTAACTCAAGAACATATTCTTCCATTGAACTACAAAGAACAAAATAACCTACATCGCATTAATTCGTATACAAATGATTATATATTTTGATAGCCAAATTGTTCTTATTACTCCCCAACTTTTCTAGAATAACAAACTTTGTGGACTCTAGATTCCATCTTTTCGATTCTAATCAGGCTGGATAACAGATTAGCCAAAGCTTTTAGATTCCTATACAGAAGCTTGAAGAAAGAAATTGTTGGATCTGAAATCCACACAGAATATGGAGTGTATAATTCGAGACACAATGTGAGAAGAGGCTATAGTCTTATTGATTTGTGAGTGAAATGTTTACAAAGGCTACTAGCTCAGTTTTCAGAAAAAGAATTTGATCCCTATTTTTGAGCTCCTCCTTCTCCTTTTATCCCCTCCTCCTCTTTGTAACCGCTCCATTAATCAGCATTCACTCCTCGCATTAATGCCGATTCTTCAATTTTTATTCACCTTTAGCTTGAATTGGTCGGGCCTTTCTTTCTCCTTGCGAATGAGGCCGAATTCTCCTTAATGGGTCTCGATGGCCCGTTTGCACCTGATTTTCTGATTGAATCCTTGGTCGGTTCACTCTGAACCGGGTACGGTGGGTACCACCTCCACCAATAGCCCCCCTCCAGAGCTTGGCTTATGGAAGCTCGGCCGGAGATCCTGGGATTAGGATCTCTTGATTAGCTCCTCTTAAGGCAAGAAGATCATGATTGGACCTGATTTGGAGTTAACCGATCCGGATTGCCTTAAATGAACCGGCAGATTTGAAAATTTGATTTGGAGATCTTGTGCTTAGCGAGATTTTAGAAAGATTTGATTTGCCGGTGGGCCCCATTGCGTCTAATTCGCCGCCCACGTCACCATGCCCATGAGACGTGTCATTGAAAAGGTGGGACCTTTTGCCTTCCCTCCTCATTGCGATTCGACTCCCCCTTTGAAGAAAANCGAAGAAAAAGAAAAGGTTTGCTCCGTTTTTCTCTATTCTCCTTATTTGCTTGCTTTATTTTTTGATTTCTGTATCTTCCGCTGCGATTCGCCTCCTGCAATCTTTGTCCTTCTGTGGTTCTTATATTCCTCCAGAGCTTCCATGGACCCCGTCGCGCCTTTAGTTCGCAAGAAACCCTCGAAGCGCACCTCTACTTCCACAGCCGCCTCCTCTTCTGTTCAGGGCCCTTCGTCTCCGTCGCCTGTGGTCAGAGACACGCAGGGGCCCCCACTGAAAGGCCCCTTCCTTCTTCTCCTCCGGTTGACCTTCCTGCCTATCGCCCTGATTCTGGGGAGACGGAGGAATTCTCCCCTTTCTCACTTATCGTGAGAGAAGGAGAAGGTGAATCCAAGACGGCTGGTCCTGCTCACGCGACTCCAGCGGTAATTCTGGCGGTGTCATTAACCGTCGCCCCCGCCGCTGCCTTCTTCAATGCCATGTCGACGACCAGCACGCCCAAATCGATCAGTTCTCTAAGGGAGAAGTGTAGAATCCCATACTCGGTGTTCATCCAACTTCTCATCCCTTCAGAGAGGCCTTGGACTCCTCCTGAAGGCTTCTTTTGCCTGTATGAGTCCTATTTCCTTAAAAGCCATCTCTTCTTCCCCTTGCTGGAGCTCTTTGTCATGTATTGCCGGCGTCGGACCGTTGCTTTCTCCCAACTAACGGTGGGGACTGTCCGGACGATTCTGGGTCTGATGGTCATCGCTGCAGAGAGAGATGTGGAGCTAGGAGTTCAGCTGCTTGAGCTCCTTACCAACTTCAAGGCTTCTTCTAAGACGGGGCACTACTATGTCTCAGATCGCCCACAGCTGGTGGCATTCCCTGAGACCAAAAACGACCTCTGGGAGTAGGCGTACTTCTACGTCCAAGCCGATGTCAACTCACTACCTGAGCAATTTGTTGGTTCCACCCATCGGATGTGGAACCTAGACCCCTGGTAGCCGACCTCTTTTAGGTCGCTGTCTGTTTTTATTTATCCGCCTTCATCCCTTCTAACCGACTTCCTTGTTTTACAGTTGCTCCTATACACAAGAAGCCCTCACGCCCAGTTGATCTCAAGGAAGTGATAGCATCTCTGAAGCGTGCTCCTAACAGAACTTGGGCATTCTTCACTCCTGACCGTATTGCTAGAGCTTTTGCAAGGGTCGTCGTAGCCAGGGCAGACAAGCCTTCACCCCCTTCTCCTCCTCGAATTCAACTTTCCCATTCCGAGATGGTGCGTCCCAGCGTTGTCCTCCCTAGCTTGGAGCAGCGAACTGCTGAGGCTCGTCGCAAAAAGGCTGAAAAGGAAAAAGCCACTGCCAAGAAAGCTCAGGAGGAAAAAGCAGTCGCCGTCAAGAAAGCGGCTGACGAGGAGGCTGCTGCCAGCGAGAGGTCTAGGAAAGAGGAAGAAGACCGGCTCTGGGCCGAGAAGGAGCAGCTTCTGAAGGAGGACCCCTGCCCTTGAGAGGACCCCTGAAAATGCGAGTTCCGCTGCTGCTGCCGGCCTGATGCCTCCTCCTCCGGCGAAAGCTCCCGCTGCTGCTCCACCCTCAAGCTGTGAGGCTTCTCTCGCTGTGGTCAGCGAGGCTGCTAAGAAGAGAAAGCAAAAGGAGAAGCCCACTGGGAGCTCGGGCAGGGAGGATTTGCGAGCTCGCGATTCCTCTTCCAAGAGACGCTCCCCCTCCCCTTCTACTGGCTCTTCAAAGAGGCAACATACCGAGCAGGGGAGGACCTCTAGCCGGAGCAGGTCGGGTGAGAGAGGTTCTTTTGACCGTCGGAGGTTGGAGGAGAGGAGGTCTCCTGACCCACTAAGGTCAGAACCCAGGAAGCCAAAAGACAATGGGCTTCCCGCGGGCTCGGAGCCCGCGACCCTCTCCTGCCAACCTCTGGATGCTGGCCACGCCTTGAAGCTCGACCGTCCTAAACCCTCCTCCCTCGGACACAGAAGGGAGGTCGCTGAGAGGTTCTGCGAGGGCGTCCAATTCCCTGACAGCCCGACCCCTCCAAAGAAGTTTCATCTGCAATCAGACTCCTACCAGGAGTTCTGTGTCTGTTACACTGAGGTAGCCTCCTTAGAACCTACTTCCTTTAGTTTGATTTCTCCTTCCTAACTCCCGACGTCTTGTTCCTAGGGAATGGGCTTCTTCAACCGCCTCCGGCTGGAATATGAAGCTGAGCTAGCCCGCATGAAGTCCCTGTGGTACCAGGACCGCCACACTCTCACCGTTGAGAGGGGCATGCGCAGCAAGGCGGTCAAGATGGCCAATGAGAAGGACTTCAAGCTGAAGGACATGGCCCGGAAGGTCGCTGAGGTTGAAGTCATGAATGAAGCTCTCGAAGCATCCTGGTCCCAAGCTCTCGGGAAGCTCAAGACTTCTGAGGAGCAGGCCTAGAAAAGGATGGAGGAGATGGAGAAACGCCTGGCTGAGGCCAAGTCTAACGCTGACGATCTCTTCAACGAGCTACAGGAGGCCCGTAGTGAGGCCCAAAGGGCAGAGGAGAGAACAGATGCCAAGCTGGAGGCAGCGGAGAAGAAGTTCTCCGACGTGCTGTGGCGTCATGACTGTGCCGCCAAGGCTCATGAAGAAATGGTCTCCCGCCTCAAGGCACAAATTGACAGGGCAACCTGGAAGGCCTCCAAGAAGGCTAGGAAGGAGGCCACCGCCAAGTACAAGGCCCGCTTCCTGAATGTTGAGTGGGCTATAGAGGACGCCAAGCTTGTGTAGGAGAATGCTCTCTTGCAATCTCAAGCCAAGGCTTGGCTGACTTTATCGAGAAGATCAAGGAAGGCAAGGGAAAAGGGAATGAGCCCGACCTCGACGCCGTGAGGGAGGACATGACGACAGCCCTCGAGGATTTTGCCGCCGAGCTTAATGAGATGGACATTATCGAGCTTAACCTTGCTGAAGACCTGCGGGTTTCCCCAGTGTCGGACAGCTCCGAAGGCTCTTCCCTGGCCGCCATCCTTGCTCCTACTCCTGCTCCCGCTGAGGCCGAGGTTTCCTCTATAGTCGCTGATCCTCCCGAGCTTGCCATAGTCCCAGCTGCCCCAACCTTGGCACCTTCTGAGGAAACTGTTGCCATTGACGATGCTCCGCTCGCTCCTTCGGTCCTCCAGATTGACCAGTTCGGATCCAACGCTGCAGTTATCTCCCCAAGTGTTGCCTCCGAGCTCACCCAGGATCACGAAGGAGCCCAAGAATAGGCCGCATGTAGCCTTGATATCCCTCTTTTGTAATTTATTCTAAGTTTTTGCTAGTTACCATTAGTATCTCTGCTTTCCTTTTATTTCGAACCTTGACTCTTAGTGCCTGGGAGGGCTTTCATCCAACGTTTTCTAAGTTTAAGTTAAGATTTTCTTTTCTGCTCTAATTCAACCCATTCAGCCTTCTCCTACGGGTTAGCCAGCGGGCCATAGCCCGGAACGGTTGGCACTTAGTTCTGGCTTGCACAACGCTCTCTGGAAAATAGGCATTTTGTCTAAGTCCCAAGAGCTTCACTTATTTTTACCTTAGCTTGACGCTTGCCAGTTGATGCTTTAGGTTGAGGCGTACGAAAGCATCTTGTTGATGCTTAAGTTGGAGCACGCGAAAGCATTTTGTTGATGCTCAAGTTGAAGCACACGAAAGCATCTTGTTGATGCTCAAGTTGAAACACATGAAAGCATCTTGTTAATGCTCAAGTGTTCAAGCTCACAAAAGCATCTTGTTGATGCTCAAGCATTCAAGCTTTGGATCTGTGTTGTTTTTTTTTTTACATCTTGACTCCAAGTTTTTTGTTTTTGGTGTGTTAACGGGAGAAAGTCGTTTAGAAGGGAATATTGCTTCCCAACACAAGTTCTGCGACTTGCAGAACGCGAGGGCCCTCTCATTGAGTTTACTCTTATCTTTGGTAGCGAACATAGGCGCGAGGAATGTCCCCGGCTTACCCTGTTTCAGGACTTGGCGTTTGGGCACAGCGCGCTGCTGGCTTACCCTGTGCCACACTCAAGGTCTCTTACCTAAGTAGAAGGGAGACTTTGGGCTTTGAGTGTCTTGCGGACGTGGTCCGGCTTTCCTATAGAGGTATGCTTAAGTCATACCAGGATGTGGGGAACCATCCAAAGGCCGCCTTTCCACACTCATGGTGTCGTTTCACCTAGGCACTTGTGAGAAGCGCGCATCTAACTCGGAGGTCGGGGAACCTGGTCAGGGCGCCGACCCAACCGAGCTTTGTAAGACAGAGGACTTGAATGAAACAGCCAAAGAATACGTGTTTTTATTATAATAGTTGTACCCACAACCGGTTGCCTACGTACCCCGGAGGGATCAAGCCTTTCTGTAGTTCAATTACATTGAGGCCCAAAGGGCTTGGTTTTTTTTTTTTTTTTGCTCGACATGAAGCGAAAATGAATTTTAGTAGTAGTATTTCTTCAAGTTCACTGAGTTCCATGGGCGAGGTTCCGGCGTGCCATCCATGCGAAGAAGTTCGTAGACCCCGGGGTGCAGCGCTTTGGCGATGCTGTAGGGGCCCTCCCAACTTGCGCCGAGCTTGCCAGCTTGGTACTCGGAAGTGTTCTGGACCACACGCCGGAGAACTAAGTCGCCTTCTTGGAAAGTGCGCGGGTTGACATTTTTGTTGTAGTACTTGGCGACCTGGTTTTCGTAAGCTTGAAGACGAATGAAGGCGAGCTCCCGCTGCTCCTCAACTGTGTCCAAGTTCATTCGTAATAGCTCGTCATTAGTGGGTTCATCTCCAGGGAGTACCTGACGGCAGAGTGTTAGCACTCGTACCTCGGCGGGTATCATTGCTTCAACGCCATATACAAAGGAATAAGGCGACTGTTGCGTTCCACATCGCGGTGTAGTCCGGTGCGACCAGAGGACTCCATCCAGCTCGAAGGTTCAGCTTTCCTTTTTGGTAGTCAACCGCTTCTTAAGGCCTTCTATAATATGCCGGTTTGTTGCTTCAGCTTGCCCGTTGCCTTGGGGGTTGTGGGGCGTTGAATACTGGATTGCGATCTTGTAGACGGAACAAAAATGTTCAAAGTCCTTGGAGGTGAACTGTGAGTCATTATCCGTAACAATCGCATGCGGGATACCATGACGGCACAAGGTGTTCTTCCACAAGAAGTCAATGAATTTCTTATCCTTAATCTTTATGTAGGCCTCTGCCTCGACCCATTTAGAGAAATAGTCGATAAGAACAAGCAGGTATTGCTTTTTGTCTGACTTGTGCAGCGGGCCAACTATATCCATCGCCCAGCGCATGAACGGGTACGGCATCATGACTGACTTCATTAGCTTGGTTGGCTGGTGGATGATGGGGGCATGTCGTTGGCACCATTCACATTTCTTTGCATATGCCAGACAGTCGCGCTCCATGGTGGGCCAATAGTAGCCTTGCCTGTGTATCTTTTGAGCTAGCGATCTGCCGCCAGCGTGGTTCCCGTTGACGACTGAGTGGACCTCTTTAACGATTTGCTTGAACTCGTCGCCGTGTACGCAATATAGGTAGACACTCGTGTCACTTCGTCGGAAGATCTTATCTTCAAATAATTTGTAGCGCGCGCTCCTCTGCTTCAGCTTCCGAGCTTGCCACTTGTTAGGTTGGACGTCTCCGTCAGCGATATAGCTCTTTATCTCGTTTCGCCAGTCTTCCCCTTTCCCAAGTCCTTCGAGAGTGATGGCGCCAAGGTCGCCGCTGAGGTCGTCCTCGTGAAGTGCCATGGCGTGCTGCGGGTCGGTCAGGTCGTCGTGAGTTTTCGAGGTCGGTGCTGCCAGGATCTCGCTAATACTGGACTTGGTCAAAGTTTCTATTGGAATTGTACGACTAAGACTGTCAACAGAGGCGGAGGCCAACGCGGATAGTGCGTTGGCGGTGGAGTTCTCCTTTCGCGGTACCTTGGTCAAGGTGAATTCGTCAAACGATGTTGCTTCCGCTTGCACCATCTTCAGGTATGCGGTCATTCGATCGTCCCGAGCTTCATACTCCCCGTTGAACTGGTTCGTGACGAGCTGGGAGTCGCAAAATACGCCGATCTTTTTTGCTTGTACTGCCTTCACCAGACGTAGGCCCGCGAACAATGCTTCATACTCCGCCTCGTTGTTGGAGGCCGAAAATGCAAGACGGAAAGATTGCTCTATAGTTTCTCTGGTTGGTGATACAAGTTGCACGCCAATGCCAGACCCCTTGGTGGAGGAAGAACCGTCCACGTGTAGAGTCTAGGTGCCTGGGACCTCTGTGTCGGAACTCGGTCCTGGGGCTATTTCAATGATGAAATCTGCCAGGACTTGTGACTTCAGAGCAGTTCGGGGTTTATATTCGATGTCGTATTCACTAAGTTCAATCGCCCACCAAGCTAGGCGTCCTGACTGCGTAGGGCTGTGAAGTATGCTGCGGAGCGGGTGGTTGGAAAATATGGCGATGGAGTGAGACTGGAAGTACGGGCAGAGCTTCCGCGCCGACGTGACCACAGCCAGTGCCAGTTTTTCGGTCACCATGTATCTAGTCTTAGCGTCTGCCAGAGATTTGCTGATGTAGAAAATTGGCTTTTGTTCGGTGCTCTCTTCTCGTACTAAGACTCTGCTGACCGCCGCGCTGGACACCGCGATGTAAAGGTACAAAACTTCGCCAGGTTCTGGCTTGGACAATACTAGAGGTGTGGTGAGGTATGTCTTCAATTGGGTGAATGCCTCTTCACATGACTCATCCCATTCAAACTTCTTGTTGGAGTGAAGCTTCTGGTAGAACGGGAGACACTTGTCGGTAGAGCGGGAAATGAACCGACTCAGAGCTGCTATCCGTCCAGTGAGCCGTTGCACCTCCCTCACCGTGCTAAGCGACTTCATGTTCATGATGGCTGATAACTGCTTGGGATTGGCCTCTATCCCGCGCTGGGTCACCAGGTACCCCACGAACTCGCCGGAGGTGACGGCGAAGGTGCATTTGGTCGGGTTAAGCTTCATGTCGTACTTGTTAAGAACGGAGAAATATTCTCGCAAGTCGCCGATATGATCATCCTCGCGTAATGACTTGACCAACATGTCGTCGATGTATACTTCCATCGTCTTGCCGAGCTGGTCGGAAAACATTTTGTTGACCAACCTTTGGTACGTTGCTCCAGCATTTTTGAGGCCGAATGGCATCACCTTGTAGCAGTAGAGTCCCCAGTCGGTCACAAAGGCCGTCTTTTCTCTGTCATCCAGGTGCATGCGTATCTGGTTATATCCGGAGAAGGCGTCTAGGAATGATAGCAATTTGTTCCCAGTTGTTGCCTCAACTAACCGATTTATGTGCGGAAGAGAGAAACAGTCTTTCGGGCATGCCTTGTTGAGGTCGGTGAAGTCCACGCAAACCCGCCACTTGTCGTTCTTCTTTTTGACTACCACCGGGTTGGCTAACCAATCCGGATACTTCACTTCAATAATTGAGCTGGCTTTGAGCAGTCGTTCTACTTCCGCGTTGACTGCCTCCGCTCTTTCCGTGCCGAGCTTCCTCCTCTTTTGGCGAACTGGCTTATAGGTCGGATCCACATTGAGCTCGTGGAATGTGATGTCCAAGCCAATTCTCGGCATGTCATCTGTCGCCCAAGCAAATGTATGCTTGTTCTCCTTGAGGAACATTACTAGCTCCTTGAAAATTTCCTTCTCCAGATTCGCCCCGACTCCCACACAATGGTCGGGGTTACCTGGGTCGATACACACCTGCCTGATTTTACCGAGCTCAGGGTTGGACGGTTCGACTTGATCTGCTTCCTCCGGACTCGATTCCGGAGCTTGGATTTGGAATATGTATTGTGCTTGGGACCTACGCAGCTTGTTCTCGTTGATGTAGCACAGTCTTGCCGTCCGCTGGCTTCCATGGACGGTTACCACCCCGTGCTCCGTGGGGAACTTGATGCACTGATGGTAGGTGGACGGTATTGCCCATTGAGTGTATCCATGGAGTTCCCAATATTACGTTGTATATATCTGGGGCTTCTACCACCGTGAACTTGGTCTCCATCCTCACACCGCCAATGAAAGTGTTGAGCTTGATCGTCCCTATAGACATTGTAGTAGCACCGTTGAAGGCAGTTAGAGGGTGTTTTGATTTCTTTATACGCTCTTCTGGGATTTCCATTTTGTCAAGTGTCTCCTTATAGAGGATGTTTACCGAGCTGCCCGAGTCAATTAAAGCTTGAGCTATTTCGCAATCCTCAATCATGAGCTCAAGTACTAAGGCGTCATTGTGAGGTCGCGTAACGCTCCTGGTTGTCCATTCCGAGAATTCTGTGATGGTATCCTCTCTGATTGCTGCTTGGACATCGTCGGTGGTTGAGTTCGCCTGCCTGCTGTAGCTTTTTTATCAACCGGACCGTGTCGTTGAAGAAAGAACTTGGCCCCATAATCATCTTGATTCGTTTCCGAGCTGTTGGGGGTTCTGCCTTTTCCATCTGTCTCGCGTCCCGATCTCATTTTGGTGGTTCCATGTCGTTGTGAGGGCGCTCCCCCTCACGATCTTTGTTCTTCCTAGCTAGCTCCTCAATCCTGTACTTGTTAAACAAATACTGCTTGAACCCGTAGCATTCCTCTGTCATATGACCCGAGGTGTTATGAAACTCGCAGAATTTTTCAGAGGTTCTAGGTCCGTCACTTCGTGTCCAGGTGTTGGATCTAGACTTGTAGTTGGAGTTGGATCCCGAGCTCCGTTCTGATCCTTGGGAGTTAGATATCTAGAACGACCTGTGCTTGGAATTGCTCCCCTCAGATCGGTGTCCGCTGGAAGA
>OVAN01015424.1:0-11340 GCA_900406275.1 Anastatica hierochuntica
CTCATCAAACACTTTCTTATTCTAAAACTTTCTTTCTGAAATCTGTTTGATAAAAAACTTGTTTAGTGTATTCAGATTCTGTCGTTGCATTACAAGCACAATTCTGAAATTTTGAGAGTGATTTCACACCTCTTAGAAGTTTCTAACAATCCATCATTACACTCTTATTCAAGTGTGTAACTTAGAAAGTCTTGAAGAGATTCCACAACTTCAAGAAGTTTCACTCGATTCATTCGATCAGCCACTGTTTAAGCCATAGTATTCTGATCATCATCATCACAACTCATGAAGTGCATCAAGGGACGAGATCCTCTCATCTAGGATCATATCAAATCTCGAGGAGTTTCTCTGTGAGGTGCTCGACCTTGAGCTCCAGATACTTAAGAGGTGTGTAGGGACTTGGAGGATAAGGTAAGGAACGTGATATCTCTCACCTTTGAGTGATAGGTCGTGAGAGATATCGTTGTTGCTCATGGGGAAGAAAGCTGTAGAGATTTCAGTTCAGGGATCTTCCTTCATGGTTTTGAAGTTTAAGTCTTCTTTGTTTGGGTTCATGTGTGTTTTCCAGTGGTATTGAGTCAAGATACCATCCTCCTTGAGTGGATTTGTGGCTTGTACTTCGCGTTCAATCACGTTCTACATGAGGTTGATCTCTTTGCTTAGCATACTTTCTCTCAGGCTCATAGGCATGGGGATAATATTGAGTATCGTCCATGAATTCGGGTGAGTGAGGATTAGGGTAGCTAAATACTTCAAAATTTTCGAGTTTTAGGCTTTGGTTCTTTGTATTTCCTTGAAAAAACAAATAAATATGTTATTATTATGGAAAAATCATATTCCTAATAGGAAAAGGATAATTACAAGTGTTATTATCTACAAAATAAAAGGAAGCACAAAATTATTAGTAAATTAATCTAACTTTTAAGTATTAAAACCCTAAAAGAATTACAATAAGTTAGAGGAAAAAGAAAACCGAAATTTTTATAAGAAACCGATTTTTTACAGAAAAATCAAAATTGCAGTGAAAGAGATAGAAAGAAAGAAAAAGTTTTCATAGACTTAATCCTAGATCTAAATGCTAAGGTAAACAAAACAAATCCCCAGAAAAGGCACCAAAAACTTGATGTGGGTCAAGTCTTACCCCAATTAAAACCTAGCTGTAAGTGCACATCATCCATAATAATACTTAGGGATCGAATCCATTATAATCTAATAATCACATTTAAAATCTATATGATTTTAGACTAAGCTAAGAACAAAATATGCAAAGATTTTGTTCTTTTTATTTGGTTTTTATAGTTTATTAATGCATATGAACCTACTCTACATGCTCATTTACATGGGATAGATCAATGAAAAGATATACATTAGACAGTAGAAAGTTTAAAGTAAACAAGTAGGAGTTAAAAACGACTAGAGGCATTAAGCTTCGGTCTAGAACACATCCTCTAAGGTAAATCATCTCCACTTTCGAGGTTTGCGATTCTATGTTTAAATATCAAGATTCATTGACTTTCGCACGAGTCTAAAATATAAAAACATGCATTAACTCGATCAACACTGATTGTTCACGATTCTAAAGTCGGTCTACTTTTGAAGCCTACCTATGAAGGCTCACCAAATACTAGATCTAGTGGTAAAACAAGCTTTTCAAATGATTACCCCCTATAGGGGAACAACATTACAAATGAATAAAAGTGATAAAGTTATTGATAAAATCTATTCGACTATTAATCCTTTTCAAGTAGACTCATTGACTCCTTGTAACCTAGTGCCTAACATGCAAACTAATAGACTAAAAACATGTAAACAGGAAATCAATCATGGCAGCAAGCATTCATATCAAATCAAAGGGAGAAGGATAGATCAAACCGAATGATGAAAGAATATGGATGTTTTGAGATGAGATAGATCCTTAGGAGGCTACAAGGGGCACGACCCCAAAAGGTGTCGCCCCTGCATCCTTAGGCGTTTATCCGATCTAAAACCTAAACAACTCTTTTCAAAACAAAAGCTAAAAGTAACTACTTATAGTACATTTCCTCATTAGGTCAAAAGTGTGAAATTGGGCCTTTAAGGCCTCTAAATGTTGGGATTCGTGTAAAGAAGTCTTGAGTTATGTTATTGGGAATAAAAAGGCTTGGAATAGATCCATTTGAGTCTGGAGAATATCTGGTTCAAAACCCAAATGGTATTCCTTTTGTTTTGGCCTTTCTACGCAACCTTCATCTACGAGGCAGTTGGACTAGTCTTCAGTAATATTAGTATAACTCATTTCCTACTGCTCCAAATGATGCAAAACCAACTTGGTAAGAAAGCTAATTCAATTCTCTCGCTCTTGTCCAAATTGCATCAAAATACATTGAGCGAAAGACCTTCATCTTGGACGATAATTATGATCCTCAGAAACTGTCCAGAAACTGACTTTGCTCTAATTAGCTCCACAAAGCTATAAATATCATTGGTTAACCTAAAATGACTTGAACTACCACAAATATAAGAAAACTGCTTCTAATCGTCGAGAATTTCATAAAAAAACCAATAAAACATACTAAAATCTAAGGAAAAGTAATAAAATAATGATGTTATCAAGTATTTGGAATCAACATGAGTTTCCCTTCGTTTATCTTATTCATATGTATTTTAAACGATTTTTTGGGTTCTTACACGTGGTTAAATTTTCTTTAGAGACGTGATTTGGTTTTTGAGACTTATTGAGTTGAAATAAAGTTGATCCTTGGGATTTGGTTGTTGTTATGTGTGTTCCAAAGAAGAGCAGAGGCATTTTGTGCCCTAGAAGAAAGGATTGAATGTTACAGGTGGTCTCATAGCCTAGAATTTGTTAGATCGTTTCTGACCCGTGAGGCAGTTAGTGTAGAAAAACATTTTTTGAATCGATTTTGAATGGTTTTAAAGTATTTGGGAATTTGAGAACTTTTTTAGGTATAAATAACACCATCCATCCACAGTCATTTCATAGTCGTTATTGTGTTCTTGGTTGAAAGTAAAGCCTAATCAGCTTGTTTCATTTTAAAATCCACCATTGTTTATGAAGGGAAGCTACCATCAAAGAGTGCATGTTGAGCAGAGTAATTGTTGTTGTGTAGTCAAGCGGATGTGTTTGTCCTAAGAGGTTTTGGGGGGAGTCAATTCAATCTTATGTATGTGAAACTACCCCACTTTGCCTTTATTTTATATTTATTTGTAGGTTTTGTAAGATCGTGAAAAGTGTAGCAAGAGTTGTTCGAGTCGAAGAATCATGTGGTTTGATTTTGTTGGAGAAGGGAAATTTATGTTTCGTTCAATATCAGTGGTTCAACTTATTTTTTTGTTCCATACCAAAGCTTCAAGTAGATATGTGAGCTTGGCTATGATGAAGAGACGGTTCTTAGAGTGTGCGTCTGTTATGAAGTGCAAGAAGTGTTGGCATCTGTCAGAGTGCTCAAAATATTTTAGAAGGTCAAGAGTTCGTCAAAGAGGTAGTGGTTATAATTTAGACCGGATCAAGTTGATGAATTAGAAGTAACAATAATTTAAATGGATTATCGAGTTGCAAGGGATGAAAATACGTAGAGAAATCATTTCAGGTGTTGATATGATGTAGGGTGATGCAATACAAGCTGATCAAGAGGCTGAGCTGGAACTAAGTGATAGTGAAGATGAAGAGAGCATGGAGAATGGGCTGGATATGGCGACCAAAGAAGATGAAGAGGGCCAAGATCCATTTGTGTTCTCTAATAGGCCTATTACCAGATCTCAGACAAGAAGGCTTCAGGACCAGATTGCAATATTGGTCTACTCAGAACCAATTTAGATTTCAGATCAAGAAGCAAACTAGGATTTAACCAAGGCTATCAATCATTCTTTTTCAGCTTGGTTTAATCGAATTCTTTATGGGTTTTATTTGGGTTTTTTAGACTTAGTTTATTTTAGTATTTTGGGTCTGATTTTAAGCCCAATTTTAGACATAAGTTGCGAAATTCCTTTTCTCTTTAGGAAGAGAATTTTCGACAACCTTAGGGAGTTTTAGGGTTTTAGTTTTCTATTTAAAGCTTTGTACTCTTAGACTTTGAGATCATCCAAGTTTTTATCAATAAAGTTTTCTAAAAGTTTTATCTCTATTCTTTGCAAAAGGGAATCTCTGTTCTTCGTTGAACAAACTGAATTGCTACAGAGTTAATTCTCTAAAAAGCTGATTATTCCTGAATCAACAAAGAGTTAATTCTCTAGATCTAGAATACTTCTATCCTTTGTTCTGTTCTTCTCCCATCGAAAATCCCATCTAAAATTCGCAAACTCTAACAGAAACTCAGATCTGAAACAACTATTTTCTTGTTCAAAAGATCTTGGGTTGCATCAAGTGGTATCAGAGCAATCTGAACACAGAAAACTTGTGTAATCTTCTTCTAATCTGCGAGAAAAAATTTAGATTTTGGGGAGACAATTTTCGAAATTTCTTTTCTTTTTTTCTAGTTAATTTTGCAGGGTTTTTCTTAGATACAGTAGTAGCTTTTACAAAAAAAATCGACGAAAATAAAAACAAAAGAAAAAAGGAAAGTTTCTAAACAGCTAAAAAGTATGAAAAAGCTGAAGAGAAATCCAGCTTCTTGCGGTAAAGGGGTTGCAGTTGTAACTTCCGCTACAAGTTTCAAACCTTGAGGAAACAAATTCTTTTCTCTCTATCTTCTGTTTTCAGGGATTTTAGAGAATCGGTTCTAAGGTTTGATTTGGTTTTTGTTCTTTGCAGAGCTCAGATTCACTTTTTTTTCGAAATTTCCAAAAAAAAATTCCATAAAAATCGTGGGTTTTAGTTGATTTTGAAAGGCTTCGGCTTAAATTTACTAACTTAACGAATCTTATTTTGTTTGTTGGTTTCATTTTGCAGGGTTTTGACAGCAATTTTCAGACACAAACAGATCTAAAGTGCCGAAATTTTTGTTTTTATTTTGCTGGATTTTATTAACTTAACAAATTTTTGGTTTCAAGAAATATGTCTGATAAGGATTCACACAATTCCTTGGACCCATCGCAACTTCCACCCAATAAACTTTGGGTTGAAGCTATCGTAGTTGAAACTTTTAAAAGGCTACAGAAAACTAACATTCATGATTCTTCTAACAGTGACCCTGATTTGCAGGGAAAACAGGTAGCACAAAAAGCAAAAGAAAAGCGAGATGGCAAGAGAGTCATGGGAGAAACATCTCATGCCGCTGTGTATTCTGAAGAAGACGAAGAACTGCTCCACGATTTGGCTTAGTATTCTGCGCCAAGGAGCCAGCAAATCGATGAGCACAAATCGGTGATGACGACATCATGCTCGGCCGTTACACTCCACAGAGAGGACAAAGACAAGCTCAAACGCTTGCAGCTGATGATGGTTTGGGAAATCTAAAACTTCGAATCCCAACTTTTGAAGGAAGATTTGATCCTGATGCTTATTTGGAATGGGAAAAGAAGATGGAGAATGTCTTTGATGTTCAAAATCTTCTCTTAACCGAAGAAAGTGCAGCTAGCAGCGACAGAGTTCAGCGGCAATGCACTCCACCGGTGGGATCAAATCGTGACTTCCAGGCGCAGAACTGGAGAAGCTTAAGTGGCTTCATTGTTTGAGCTCAAGATGCTTATGAAACTGCGTTTTGTACCTGCTCACTACAACAAAGAGGTACATCAAAAACTTCGTAGGTTAACTCAAGGACTAAAATATGTTGATGATTATTTTCAGGAGATGGAAACCTTGATGATACGAGCTGGAGTTAATGAAGATGAGAATGCAACAATAGCACGTTTTCAAGCTGGTTTGAATTGTGACATTGAAGACAACTTGGAGATGTACGAGTACAATGACATATACGAGCTGCTCCATAAGGCGAATTTCATTGAGAGGAGGCTGAAGAGGAGGACAATTCAGCAAAGTTTTACAAACAACTTCCGGTCTGCAAAACCGGAAGCTGTTGGCGGCAAGGCTAAGGAGGAAGTGAAGAGCTTTTCACATGAAGATAAGCCCAAGACCCCTGCTGCTCGTACTCTTGATGTTAAGTGTTTCAGATGCCAAGGATTCAGACATTATTCGAGTGAATGCACGAACCAGAAGGCTATGCTCGTATTGGAAAGTGGTGAACTCGTGTCTGAAGGAGAGTTCTCTGCGAGCTCAGATGACGACTTCTTGGAGAATCCTGTCTATGGGAAATTGATGGTCACACGAAGATCATTGGCTGTGCAATTCACGCCACCTGAAATTGATCAAAGGGAGAATTTATTTCATACTCGTTGTTTAGTTTCTGACAAAGTATGCAGCTTGATTATTGATAGTGGAAGCTGTACTAATGTTGCAAGTGACCTTTTTGTAGGTAAAACTGGACTGGAAACAAAGTCACATCCCACACCTTATAAGCTACAATGGCTGAATGAGAGTGGTGCACTTCAAGTGAATAAGCAGGTAACAGTTCCTTTTAGTATTGGTCGTTATACTGATGAGGTTCTTTGTGATGTTTTGCCAATGGATTCAAGTCATCTTCTGCTGGGAAGACCATGGAAATTCGATAAGAAGGTTGTACATGATGGGTTTAGGAATCGATATTCTTTCAAACATCATGATAAGGAGATCGTGCTGGTGCCTTTGTCACCTCAGGAGGTTTATGCCGATCAACTGCATCTCAAACGTCAGAAATCAGATGCTAAAAATGTCTCTTCAGCCGCGGCAACACCAGGTAGGAAAGAGGTTCTTCAACTGGCTAAGGTCGGCGATATTTCTAAGGCTGCTTTTCTGTCACAGCCTATGCTTTTTGTTATTTCTAAGGAACTAACAATTTGTGCTGAGCTTTCACCGGAGCTTCCGAGTGATCTTAAGAAATTATTGCAGGAGTTTGCAGATGTTTTTCCTGAAGAGATGCCGCTTGGGTTACCTCGTATTCGTAGAATAGAGCACCAGATTGACTTCGTCTCAGGAGCTTCTATCCCAAACAAACCAGCTTACAGAGCAAATCCGGAGGAAACCAAAGAGATGCAGCGAGAGATTGATGCTTTAATGGAGAAGCAACACATTCGGGAGAGCTTAAGTCCTTGCGCGGTACCTGTTCTGCTTGTGCCTAAGAAGGATGGAAGCTGGCGCATGTGCGTCGATTGCAGAGCCATCAACAATATCACAGTAAAGTATCGACATCCTATTCCTCGATTAGATGATATGTTAGATGAAGTGCATGGATCATGTGTGTTTTCTAAGATAGATTTGCGTAGTGGTTATTGAATGAAAGAAGGTGATTAGTGGAAAACTGAATTTAAAACTAAATATGGTTTATATGAATGGTTAGCTATGCCTTTTGGATTGACAAATGCACCTAGTACATTTTTGCGTCTGATGAACCATGTTTTGCGCCAGTTTATAGGTTATTTTGTTGTTGTTTATTTCGATGACATCTTGATTTATAGCAAGAACTTGGCTGACCATATTACTCATCTGAAATCGGTTTTAGAAGTACTTAGGAAAGAAACTTTGTTTGTTAACCTGAAGAAATGTACTTTTGGAACGGATCACCTTGTCTTTTTAGGATTTGTTGTGACAGAAAAGGGAATCAAGGTGGATGAGGAAAAGATTAAAGCCATTAAAGAATGGCCGAGCCCTTCTAACGTGGCTGAGGTGCGGAGTTTTCATGGATTGGCTGGTTTCTACCGTCGATTCATTTAAGACTTTAGTACTCTCGCAACACCACTTACAGAAGTCATCAAGAAAAACGTTGGTTTCAAATGGGAAAAAGAACAAGAAGACGCTTTCCAACAGCTGAAAGGGAAGTTAATCAATGCTCCATTGTTTGTTCTTCCTGATTTTTCTAAAACCTTTGAAATTGTATGCGATGCTTCTGGTGTAGGAATTGGAGCTGTACTGATGCAAGAGAAGAAGCCCATAGCATTTTTCAGCGAGAAACTCAGCGGCCCCGGGCTGAACTACTCGACATATGATAAGGAGTTATACGCGCTGATTCGGGCTCTTGAAACTTGGCAGCATTACCTTTGGCCAAAAGAGTTTGTGATCCATACTGATCATGAATCTCTTAAGCATTTAAAGGGACAAGACAAGTTGAACAAAAGACATGCTAAATGGGTCGAATTCATAGAGACATTCCCTTACGTCATCCACTACAAACAAGGTAAGGAAAACATAGTTGCTGATGCACTATCTCGCAGGTATGTTTTACTTTTTGCACTTGAGACTAAGCTGCTGGGCTTTGATCAAATTAAAACATATTATGTAGATGATTCTGATTTCAAAGAACATTTTCGAGCTAGTGATACGCATTCCAGCGGATCTTTTTATATTTCTGACGGATTTTTGTTCTCTGGAAACCGATTGTGTTTACCACGTTGCTCTTTGAGAGATTTATTGATCAGGGAATCACATGAAGGAGGTCTAATGGGACACTTTGGAGTGGATAAGATGTACCATGTGTTGAAAGAACACTTCTTTTGACCGCACATGAGAAAAGACATCCGGAAGTTCTGCAAACGGTGCCTTACCTGCGCAGAAGCCAAAGCCACTAACAGTTCGCAAGGTCTGTATACTCCTTTACCTGTTCCTACGCATCCTTGAGTTGATATTTCCATAGATTTTGTGCTTGGTTTTCCTAGGACTAGAAAAGGTAGCAATTCCATCTTCGTTGTGGTAGATAGATTCTCTAAGATAGCTCATTTTATTGTTTGCCATAAGACTGATAATGTTGTGCATGTTGCTAATTTATTCTTTACGAATGTTGTACGTTTGCATGGAATGCCTAGAACCATTGTTTCCGATAGAGATACTAAGTTCTTTAGTTATTTCTGGAAAACTCTATGGTCTAGATTAGGAACTAAGTTGCTATTCTCTACTACATGTCATCCTCAAACTGATGGACAAACTGAAGTAGTTAATAGATCTTTGTCTTCCTTACTGCGTTCTATTATGGGAAAGAATATCAAATCTTGGGAGGATTGCTTGTCACATGTTGAATTTGCTTACAATAATTTGGTCAATAGGACTACAATATTTTCGCCCTTTCAGATTGTATATGGATTTAACCCTTTGACTCCATTGGATTTATTGCCTTTACCTCTGAAAGAACAAGCTAATCTTGATGGAAAAGCCAAAGCCGAGTACATTGTTTCTTTGCATGAGCAGGTCAAGAAGAATATCGAGACAAGCACTGAGGCTTACGCACGCCATGCCAACAAGAAGCGTCGAGAGTTGATTTTAGAGCCCGGGGATATGGTTCTCATTCGTCTAAGGAAGGACAGATTTCCAGAAGAACGAAAGTTTAAGCTAAACAAGCGGACTGCTGGTCCATTCAGAGTGCTGGAACAGATCAACAATAATGCCTATAAGATCGATCTTCAAGGTAAGTTTGTTGTGAGTTCCACTTTTAATGTTGTTGACTTGATTCCTTTTTCATGTAGGTACTGCGGATTTGAGGGCAAATTCTTTTAAAGGGGGAGGGGATGATGCAATACAGGCTGATCAAGAGGCTAAGCTGGAACTAAGAGATAGTGAAGATGAAGAGAGCATGGAGAATGGGCTGGATATGGCGACCAAAAAGATGAAGAGGGCCAAGATCCATTTGTGTTCTCTAATAGGCCTGTTACCAGATCTCAGACAAGAAGGCTTCAGGACCAGATTGCAATATTGGTCTACTTAGAACCAATTCAGATTTCAGATCAAGAAGCAAACAAAGATTTGACCAAGGCTTTCAACCATTCCGTTTTCAGCTTGGTTTAATTGAATTCTTTATGGGTTTAATTTGGGTTTTTAGACTTAGTTTATTTTAGTATTTTGGGTCTGATTTTAAGCCCAATTTTAGACATAAGTTGCAAAATTCCTTTTCTCTTTAGGAAGAGAATTTTCGACAACCTTAGGGAGTTTTAGGGTTTTAGTTATCTATTTAAGGTTTTGTATTCTTAGACTTTGAGATCATCCAAGTTTTTATCAATAAAGTTTTTTAAAAGTTTTATCTATTTTCACTGCAAAAGTGAATCTCTGTTCTTCATTGAACAAACTGAATTGCTACAGAGTTAATTCTCTAAAAAGCTGATTATTCCTGAATCAACAAAGTGTTAATTTTCTAGATCTGGAATAATTCTATCCTTTGTTTTGTTCTTCTCCCATCCAAAATCCCAACTAAAATTCGCAAACTCTAACAGAAACTCAGATCAGAAAAGACTGTTTTCTTGTTCAGAATATCTTGGGTTGCATCAAGTGGTATCAGAGCAATCTGAACACAAAAAACTTGTGTAATCTTCTTCTAATCTGCGAAAAAAATTTCGATTTTGTGGAGACAATTTTTGAAATTTCTTCTCTTCTTTTCTAGTTAATTCTGCAGGGTTTTTCTTAGATACAGTAGTAGCTTTTACAAAAAAAAATCGACAAAAAGAAAAACAAAAGAAAAAAGGAAAGTTTCTAAAAAGCTAAAAAAATCTAAAAAAGCTTAAGAGAAATTCAGCTTCTTTTGGTAAAGGAGTTGCAGCTGTAACTCCCGCTACAAGTTTCAAACATTGAGGAAACAAATTCTTTTCTCTCTATCTTCTGTTTTCAGGGATTTTAGGGAATTGATTCTAAGGTTTGATTTGGTTTTTGTTCTTTGCAGAGCTCAGATTCACTTAATTTTTTCAAAATTTCCAAAAAAATTTCAGAAAAATCGTGGGTTTTAGTGGATTTTGAAAGGCTTCGGCTTAAATTTACTAACTTAACGAATCTTATTTTGTTTTGTTGGTTTATTTTTGCAGGGTTTTGACAGCAATTTTGGGACGCAAAAAGATCTGGAGTGCCGAAATTTTTGTGTTTATTTTGCTGGATTTTGTTAACTTAACAGGTTTTTGGTTTCAGGAAATATGTCTGATAAGGATTCACACAACTCCTTGGACCCATAGCAAATTCCACCCAATACACTTTGGGTTGAAGCTATCTTAGCAGAAACTCTTAAAAGGCTACAGAAAACTAACATTCATGATTCTTCTAACAGTGAACCTGATTTGCAGGGAAAACAGGTAGCACAGAAAGCAAAAGAAAAGCGAGATGGCAAGAGAATCGTGGGAGAAACATCTCATGCCGCTGTGTATTCTGAAGAAGACGAAGAGCTGCTCCACGATTTGGCTGAGTATTTCGCGCCAAGGAGGCCAGCAAACCGACGAGCACAAATCGGTGATGAGGACATCATGCTCGGTCGTTAAACTCCATGGAGAAGACAAAGACAAGCTCAAACGCTTGCAACTGATGATAGTTTGGGAAATCTTAAGCTTCGAATCCCAACTTTTGAAGGAACATCTGATCCCGATGCTTATTTGGAATGGGAAAAGAAGATGGAGAATGTCTTTGATGTTCAA
>OVAN01015425.1:0-11340 GCA_900406275.1 Anastatica hierochuntica
GGATGCTTCTATCATTAATAAAGATCATCCTTCTCATTAGTTTCACAACACTAAAATGCAAAGAAAACTCTACTAAATGCTAAGCTTGATATGCAAAATATGATAACATTAAATCCCCCGGACTAGAATCTTGCTTGTCCTCAAGCAATGAGCAAGAATCTAAGCCCAAAAAAGAGGCTTGAAAGTGGGGAACTCATATCCTAAGGGTTATACGAAGGGTGCCCAAACAAGATCCTTAGAAAGATGTAGCACATAGAAAGAGTCGAGTCTAATCTTTCGTACTTCGCCATAACCTTTTTAAACCCCAATTTACTCTAAGTTCCGAGACTAAGGCAAACTCATACTATTGGCTCATCCGACTCTTTAACATTCATTCATATTTAATTAAGTATGGTCTCACTACGGACAATTAATCAAGATTGTTCGGCTTGGTGAGAAAAGGTTAAAGAAGTGATGATCAAGGAGGTTTCTCAAACTCAAGACTTTAGTGGTTCACTCATAAGATGAGTAGTGTGAGACATTATGTAAAAGCAAGGAAGAGTCAGACAATTAACTCATACAAAGAATTGGCTTCCACTAGAGTTCCCAATCCCTTTGTCCTTACTCTACCCAAAAGCCAAACATCTCCTACTCCCAATCACAATCAAGCTTTTTCTTTATTTTCATGTCTCTTCTTTAAAACTTAAACTCCTATTCTTTCTTTTTGCACACAACACTCTAAGGATTTTTTTTTACTTTTAGCCCTTCTCTTTCTTTGAAAATGCAATCCACAAACAACTTTTCTCTATTCTTTATTTCTTTTCTTTTTTCTCTTTTGAATTTTCATCCTTCTTTAAATCATGTTAGAGCTAGACTCAATCTTACGTCTTTCCAACTTAGAGTGCTATTTCCTTTAATTCATCTCTTTTTTCGGTTTCCTTTCTCATAAGCACCTTCCCAAACCACTTAACTCATCTTTGAAGATCTACTTACCCCTCCTTATCTACACTAGTCTTAAATCGAGACTAGTACTATGGAAGCATTTTCCTTGTCGTCCTTCTTCTTACAAGAATTTTCACAGGTGCAATTTTCACAGGTGCACACTTTCAAATGAAATAAATGGGGTTTAGAAGTAAATGGTTAAGGTTCAAGAGAAGGGTACCCTCTCAATGATGAAGATGGCAATTTGGATCAACAAAAAGGATGGTAAAAATGTGGTTCTTGATCCAAACATTTATGGTTACCACGGTTAAGCATTCAAAGCCCATAGCGAGAAAAACAATGTCAAATTTTAAGTTCAAGTTCTCTAGAGTCAAATGAGCTTTCAAGTCGGTTTTACTTAGAGGAACATTCAAAAGGGGGAGTTCTAGCTATGGATTTTCTATTTTCCGTTTCGACTCAAGCTACATGATACAACTAAAAAGGGTTTTGGTTGGTACCCTAAGCATTAGCCACTTACAAGGCAATCAAATCATTGTTCCCCTATGAAAATGCATCCTATATGCTCTAAGACTCGATCTTAATGACATGAATATGAGAGATGCAACTATATGGTTCTTTTTCAATTTTTTCAAATTTTTCTCTTTTTTTTTGGTTTTTCTATGCCATAACTATTTACAATGCAACATAAACTATATGAGACTCAAAGAAATGAAAACAAGACAAAACAACTAAAATGATCATTAATAACCATTCTCCTCCCCCGGACTTTCTCATCACCGTCCCGGTGATTGAATAGAATGCGACGAAGGAGACCAAACCAAAATTTAAAAGAAAAGTAAGAAAGAAAATGATATTTACAATGGAAGAAAGGGTACCTTGGATAACCATTCGGAGGGGTTATAAGCTTGTGGCCTCGAGACTTTGAAGTAGAATTTCTTTGGAAGGCGCAATTGGATGCCATCGTTGGTCTCCGTGTGGGTGAAACGGCTATTGGGGAGGAAGCAACAAAGTGGTGTACCGTCGTCGCTTGTAAAAGAATACATGAGTGAGTGCTCATTGTACCAACCCGTCAATGTCCTTATCCTCAATAGATATGCTTCGTCCATGAATAGTCTCTCCGGAAGCTCTTCATAGAAGGTGAAATCAACGGATGAGTAGCGGAAGAGCAGAGTGAGCATTCCTCCGATGTGTATCCCATCTTGTCCATGACGATCAAGGTTCATTCGAATGCTTATGAGGTGCAATAGGAAGGTAGACCCTGGGCACAATTCATAACCGGAGTACGGGATGGCCCTACCGACGTGGTCGTGGAGTTTATATCCTATTAAACCATAGAGATGTCCTAACCTTATTGGAGTTGACCACTCGGGGTGTGCCCGTGCAAACAATGTGTTACCGAGAAGCCTCATGGCATGGAGGATTGTTGGATTCTTGATCTTGGACATTTTTGCGACTAAGAAGTTGTATTCTTCATCGGTGGCAATGTTTCTCCAAAGCAACGATAGTTGGTTGAATTCCAGAGGCACGCTCAATGTTCCCGTTCTTGGAAAACCATATTATTCGCAAAACCGGTTGAGTGTGAGAGAATACTGGTTTGGTCTAATTCGGAAGTAAAGTCTTCAACTTTCCCCTTTTTCTTATTCTTCATAAGTGATGGTAGCAAGGAATTGTCGGGCTAGCTCCGGATATGTAGCTTCATCCATTGTCAAAAGAATCCAGATGCTCATCCTATCTAGTAAGCCGTCAACTTGTTCATAAATCCCATTCTTCTCATCACTTTTTCATTGGCGAATATTTTGGGGTAAAAGTTGAGTTGGCGAAGCTCGCTTAGATGTCCTACCTCTTCACTTGTCTATCCCAACAATTCGGTGTCCTCTATTCTTTTCCCTCTCTTTGAGGAGCTTGCTTGTCCCCAATTCTCTTGGTGAGAGGTGTAGCTTCCTTGAGTGTTCACATAGCTTACTATTGTACCTTAGAAAGATCACAAGATATGTGAGTCTAAAGAGTTTGTATGATTATGGTTCCAAATCAATTTGTACAAAGAGCATAGCTCATTAATCTTGTTGGCAAACATTAACCATTTTCCATAATCAAGATTGACCCAACTCATTTCTCATAGTATATAAGAATGACACTTTAAATTTGAGAATTCAAACTAATGGGTTTCTACCATTGAACAACTCAAAATTAACCTCATATCAAGTTCCAAGCAAAGCGTTAAATCCTTAAAGAACCAATTCCAACCACAATCTCTAAGTTTCCTTAAATTTCAATTTTATTAAAATCTCTAAGAACCCTAACTTTGAAATCCAAAATCTCAACAATCTTAACTCAATCTATGAAGTTATGGTCAAGAGAATCATTTACCCAAGCACAAAATATCTCAACAATGACACTTACAAACTTGGAATGACCAAAATTTAAAGATTCAAGAGATTGAGCAAGAGAGAGTTTTGAGAGATTACCTTTGTTCTTGAGAGAGATTTAGTGTAGATTGAAACTAGAGCAAGAATTAAGCAAAATGAGATGAAATCTTTGATTCAAAAAAAGAATATGCAAAGAAATTGGTTTTGGAATAAAAGAGAAATTGAAAGTTTTGTGTTTTCTTCACTCAATTTCATACAAATGAGGAGAGAGAGGAATGAAGTGGGTTTTGTGAAGAAGAAAAGTGAGTTTAGCATGCTTACCTAGCGGCTGGCGGTCTGGGAGGGTGTTGCAGACTGCCAGCCAGAGTGGCTTGGACTGCTAGCCTTGGTCTGTAGCTGGCTGGCGGTCTGGCTTGCTGTTGCAGACCACCAGCCAGACCTCTCTGGACTGCCAGCTGCTTCCCAAACTTGTTCCGCTCCCAATTTTTTCACCTTAACACTTAAAACCACAAAAAGAAACCCAAAAATAGTTTACTTAAGGATTAGACAAGCTAAAATATGTACAAGGTCACCATGGGATTGCCTCCCAAGTGCGCTTGTTTATCATCTCTAGCTTGATGTTTTTTCCTTTCTTGATTATTAGAGGTTGGAATGAGCATCTCCGGTGCTCTTGTCTTCCGTGTTGAACATCTCCAAGGTGATCACTCTACAAGCCATCTCCATCTTGAACTTCAATCCTTTGTCCAAGACCCATTGAGGAAGTTTTGTCCTTGCTCTTGAGAACGACTTGGGCATTCCTTTACACTTTAACTTGTTTTCAACAACACCGCCTTCAATGTTCATAGGAATGAGGCGCATGGAAAGCTCTATGTTCTTTCCACAAGGCGTCTTCTCTATGTAATCCTCTTCTTTGGAGGTTCTTTTCTCAAGGGCATGACTTGCAAAAATCACCTCATTATCTACCAAAAGTTGTGGTTTCTTTTTGCCTTTTCCTTTCCAGGCTCTCCTTGTTTTCTTGGAGTCCAATCTTGAAACTTCCTTTGAGAAACCCTCATCATCATCATACCCAAACAACCTCTTGAAATCTTCAAACAAGTCAAACTCTTATGTTGGCTCATAATCTTTTTTCGCTTCTTGGACAAATAGACTACCACTTAGATCAAGAATTTCTTCTTCGATTCCTCCAACCTCTTGGAAGTCCCCAAAGTCAAAGTACCACAAATCTCATCTCTTGCACTAACAATCTTTTAAGATACCTTGGGGGTCAATGTTTGGAAGAAAAACTTCCTTTCTTTTAAAATCAATCCTTGCTCTAATGGTTTCAAGGAATGGCGTTCCAAGTAGCATAGAGAACTTACCTGCACCCGATATCTTGACAATAACAAAATTCGTAGGGACTATGCAATCCCCTACCTTTCAAAGGGTAGTTTTCGAGTTTTCCAATGGGCTTCTTGACGGATGAGTCTCCCAAAGCTATTGGACAAGTGGGCTTGATTGCCTCTTTGATCCCGAATTTGATAATCATATCGGATGAAATCACATTGACACTTGCTCCGTTGTCTACTAGAGCTTCTTGTTTAGACACTTCTTCCAACAAGAATGGTACAACAAATTTGCCGGGTTTCACAACCTTCTCAAGAACTCTTGTCTCGGGTAGAGGGGGTAGCACACCGTGCTTTCTAGCTAGCACTTCTAGGGTCTTGTTTCTTAGCTCATATTCCTCAATTCTAGTCTTGAGCTTAGAATTCTTTGTAGCTAGTTCTCTTAACCCGGAAGAGAAAATATCCACCTTGTGTACCTAAAGATCAAAGTATTCCTTAAGTTGTTGCTTAATGAATCTTTGAGGGTAGGGGAGAATTGGTTTGTGAGGTTCCACATCCGCTTGCAAGTCAACTATACGTTTCGTTTCCTTGGTTGTGGCGTCACCACCAAAAGCTTCCTCGACTTCTCTTTTTGTCTTACTTAAAGACTCATTCTCAAGGGTGATTTTCTCTTTCTTTGGATTAGATTGGGCAACGGCCATTATCTCATCAACACATTCAACCTTAACCTCTTCAAGTAGCAAATCATCTTCTTTATATCGGATATTCCCATCATTATCAACTTTACATCCAAGAAACCTCTCAAATTCATGAACCACATTCTCACTTTGATGATCAAAGGTGTCATTTTCAAAAACCATAATGCAAAAGTCCTTCAGATTCGGTTCGGGTTTACCCGGTAGGATCCCCTTACCATTTTCTTGGAAGAACTAGCAATTTGAGCCACTTGGTTTTCTAGAGTTTACATATGGGTGGCTAGATTCTCAATCTTCTTGTCTAGGTCACACCAAAACCATCAATCTTTTTATTCACATCTCCAATCCTCTAGTTAAAATCAAAAGCGGCTTTATTTTTCCCGTCAAATACTAGCTTCAAGAGAATGGTGTTCTCGTCTTCCTTTGGAGGTTGAGTAGATGAATTCCCGTGTTGATTAGAAATTTGAAAGGTCCTTTTGAAGGGAAGATTCTTAGAGCTTGCCCTTGTGGCCTCTCCTTTTGCATCGGGTAATTTTGATCCAATGGGTTGGCAACATCTTGGTTCTGATATGAAAGATTGTTGCTCCAATATTTAAACAGAGGGTTGTAAGGCTTTGAATAGTATCACCTTGAATGTAGCAAAGGTCTTCTTGGTCCCCATTTTATTGGTCATTCCCATCACCTTTACCTTCATCCACATGTTCCACTACATTCATGGATCTTTTATTCATCTTGGTAAGCCAATCAATCTTTTCATTAAGCTCTTCCAATCGAGAATCATCCCGGTAAGTTCCATCCTTATCGCGACCATAGCTTTAGTCGCTTTGGGATAAGTTTTCGGTGAGCTCTTTACCTTCCTTAACGTCTAAGTTGGCAAAGCTCCCCTTGCTTGCCGAGTCAAGTGAATTCCGATATTTTTCCAAATAACCGTGATGGAAAATCCCTAGCAAAGCATCCTTAGCTACTTTGTGATGAGGGCAAGACCGGATATAAGATTTCAAACGTTCCCAAACTTCATGAAACGACTCATTATACCCTTGTTTGAAGCTTGTTATATTGTTTCGAATTTTTGTCATCTTTTGCTTCAGGAAGAACTTTGTCATGAATTCCTTCTCAACTTGAGCCCATGTAGAGACTAAATCCGTGGAAATACTCTTCTCCCATTTAGTGGTTATATCACCTAATTATAAGGGGAATAGTATCATCTGAATGGCTTCCTCGCTTACCCTATTTATCTTTGTGGTCCTACAAAGCCTCTCAAACTCATCAAGATGGTCTAAAGGGTTTTCTGATGGTCGACCATAAAACTTGTTGTTTTGGACCATGTTGATGAGGTTATACTTTATCTCAAAGTTATTGGATACCACCGCGGGAGGGTGAATACCGGTTCTTACTCTCCTCATGTTGGGCTCATCATAAGCACTTATCCTTTGTGCTCTAGGACGCCCTTGGTCTTGGATCCCAATACCTTGAATTTGGTTGTTGTCACCCATATTATTTCCTTGATTACTAATAGGATGAGGGTTTCCCATTTCCAAACGTTGTAGATGCTCGAGTCTCTCTCTTTCTCTCCTTGCTCTAGTGTTATCTCGTTCAAATCTCCTTATATCTTTCACTTGCGGAATCAAATTTTATGGACCTTCTACTACGCAAGTTCATGCACCTACAAAGACAAGAACAAAGAGTGAACAAAAGTTAGTGACTTAAAATAAAACGTAGTGACTTAGTCTCAATAAACTAATGAAGACTAAATGGAAAAATATGTTGCTCCCCGACAACAGCGCCAAAAACTTGGTGAGATGATTATGTTCTCTATCGAGTTTTAATCCGATCTAAACTCTAAACCTAAAGTATAAGGCTAGTAGTTGTAGTAATGAGTTATCGAATCCACAAGGAGCAAATCTTTTACACAATCAATCCTATAACTAGTTCATTGATCTAAGTCTTAATAATGCAATAGGATTTCAAGCTTAAATCAAACAATCAAAGGAAAACAAAGATAGCAAACTCAACTACTAAGTAATACTTCACAAGATTCAATAATGAAGAACATGCAAGCAATGAGCTAGGTCTATGATCAAGTGATCCAAATGCTAACCAAATGCAAGGTTTAGGTAATGAAGTTTATTTCAAAGACAAGACAAAAAGTCAACTAGGTCACTTCTATGATACTATTCCATTTAATGTACTAAGATAGAGATAATTTCCCGATAACAATCCTAAGTTCATTAATCATTAAATACAAGCCTAAAAGCCTACTTAACACCTTAATCATCTATTCCCATAGGCTAAGAATGCTAAGCATGATTTAGATTCTCTTAGGCATTTCATCGTACACCTTCCGGGTGTGAAAGCTTTGGGATCTATGATTTGATTGATCACTTCAAATCTAGCTTTAAGCATCCCTAAGTCATGTGAATCTATATAAACCCAACCTCTAACATCATGATTAGCATATAGATATATCTTGATCAACCTAACCCATGCTTACACTAGATTACTACTCACTAATCATGCTCAAATATCTCATATAAACTAAAGAAATACTCATAGCACTCATAAAGGAAGAAGAAGAAAAGATAATGATGCACACTTTTATGATTAACAAAGAGATTTCTCTCTAGATCCAAAAGACATACAAATGTTCAATCAAAATGTAAAGCTTTGGGTTTTCTCATGATTTAAGATGAGTATTTATAGAAATAAAGAAGTTGGGTCGGGTTGACCCAAGACAAATCGAGTAAAAATCGAAGTTTTAAGTGAAAATAGAAGGGCTGGCAGTCTGGGTTGGCTGTTGCAGACCGCCAACAAGACCCCCTCTGCCTGCCAGCCATGTCCTGAAGCTAGTTGGCAGTTTAGGCTGGTGTTGTAGACCGCCAGCCAGAACCCTCTTGACACCCAGCCTCATTTGTTGGTGCCAAAGTTGTCCGTTCTTGCTTCGGAGTTCCTGGGTTCATTCGTTACATCAAGGTGACCCGAAATGGGGTAGAAAAGAGGAGAAGAATGTACAAATGCATCTTCTAAAACCCCTATATGACATTTCCTAATTAAGACTCGAAAAACGACTTAAAGCGATCTAAAAAATTCTAAAATGCAACGAAAATTCTACTAAATAATAAGCTATGATATGCAAAATATGATAACATCAACTGTCTCTCACTTGCAAAATTGTTGTCTTTTCATTTTCTGCAGATGGATAAAGAGATGCTAGTTAGTGTTGTTATGGGAGAGGAAATACAAAGTGTTTTGTTTGCTATACCGTCGTGTAAATCCCCATGGCCAGATGGGTTTACAAAGGAGTTTTTTCAATCGACTTGGTCTATAGTAGGGCGAGACGTGGTGCATGCGGTTCAAGCGTTCTTCGCAAATGTCTATTTACCGAAGGGTTTAAACACAACTATTTTAGCGCTTATTTTTAAGAAGGATAATGCGATGGAGATTCAGGATTATCGTCAATGTAACACTCTTTACAAAATCATCTCCAAAATTCTTTCCAATAGACTCAAGCGTGTTCTCCCTGCGTTTATTGCTCTGAATCAATATGCTTTTGTTCAAAATAGATTGCTATTGGAGAATGTTCTCCTCTCGACATAACTAGTGAAGGATTATCACAAAGACTCGGTCTCTTCTTAGGCAGCCATTAAGATAGACGTTGCGAAGGCATTCAATTCAGTGCAGTATAATTTCCTTTGTAATGTCATGAAGGCCATGGATTTCCATGAGGTCTTTATTAAGTGGATTAACACTTGGATCTCTACAGCTTCATTTTCGGCTCAAGTGAAAGGTGAATTGGCTGGTTTGTTTCCAAGTCATCGTGGTTTACGTCAGGGTTGTGCATTATCACCTTATCTTTTTGTGGTTGCGATGAATGTTCTCTCAGCTCTCTTGAACAAGAAAGCAGTCGATGGGATGATTGGTTATCATCCAAAGTGTAAAGCTTTTCAACTTACGTATTTATGTTTCGCGGATGACATAATGGTCTTCATTGATGGTCAACTCGATCTATAGATTTGGTAGTTTATACATTCACGCGTTTTGCAGAACTATCAGGCCTCTATATTAATCTTGCTAAATCTTTGCTATTTACTGGGGATATTCCACACTTGAGAGGGATATGTTGATGCATAGGCATCATTTCAAGCAAGAATGACTACCGGTACGTTATCTTGGATTGCCTCTAACTACTAAGAGGATGAGGGCTTATGATTATGAGCTGATTTTGACGAAGATAAACCTTAAATTTTAGTCTTAGTCTATTCCATTTTTGTCCTTCGTGGGTCATCTTCAATTAGTTTCATCCGTTATTCAAAGTATGTCGCAATTCTGATGATCGGTTTTTTGATTGCCAAAGCGATGTCTACGGAAGGTTGAAAAACTGTGCGCAGTTTTCTTGTGGTCAGGTTAAGAGTTAAACTCATGGAAAGAAAAGGTAGCTTGGTTGGAATTGTGTCTTCCTAAGAGTGAGGGAGGCTTGGGACTTCACTCTCTTATTGATATGAATGTTGTCTTTGGACTAAAGCTTATTTGGCGTGTGATGTCTACTACTACATCACTATTTGTTAATTGGGTTAAGTGATACTTGATCCGAGAGAACTCATTCTGGTTGGCATCTTTGGGCATAGGTTCGTGGAATTGGCGTAAACTTTTGAAGTTGTGTCCTCTAGCCTATGATTTTGCTCGCTTTGAGATTAATGATTGTTCCACTGCTTTGTTCTGGTGGGATACCTCGTCACACTTGGGATGTTTATTGGTTGTGTCGGGCATTTATGGTCCACAATTGTTTGGGGGTGCCGCTAATGGCTTTGGTGGCTGCTGCTAGTCGATATGGGTAGCGTTTTGGAAGGATCAGAACAGGGGGCTTCGACTGATAATGGAGAGCTTGGTTCATTTTCCATTGCTAGAACATGATAGGGGGCCTGACTTCTTATGTTGGCGCAAAAATCAGTATTCTTTTGGTCCTGAGTTTAGGACGAAAGAGACTTGGAAACAGGTCTGTGTGCGTCGAGGGGTAGTTTTTTGGAGTGAGCTTGTTTGGTTCAAGCACACAACTCCTAAGAATGCATTCACTACTTGGCTTGCGATGAGGGATAAGCTTTCGACGGGCAATCGTATAGCGATGTGGGGCTCAAGGGTCTCGTGAGTTTGTATATTTTGCAATATATCATCCGCAGGAGACTCGTGATTCTTTGTGTCTCCAGTGTGCCTTCTCGAGAGAGATTTGGCGACAAGCAGCTGCGGGAATTCTACGATCAGAATTCACGCCAAGATGGGACCTCATTCTTCAGCTCCGGCCAGGCCTTGTTTTGTCTAAGTCTTGGTTGCTGCTTTTCCAGTTTGTGTTTCAGGAGACTCTTTATCAGGTTTGGAGGGAGCGTAATGGTCGGCGCCATGGTTCAATTCCTTTATCAGTTTCAATGATCCTTGTCGTGATAGTTCAAACGATTCTGAACAAATTTCTTGCCATCCGACATCTTGGTGATAATAGATTTGATGATTTTCTGCAGCTATGGTTTGCAACTAGATTGTAATTAGAACATTTCAAGTTTAGAGTTAGGAATTTTTCTCATTCTTTTTAGAATAGAAAAATAAACTAAAGATGCAGTTTTATGTAAAAAAGATTTTGTTGCAATAAAGTTTTACATTTCGAAAAAAGAAGGTGGATTCATTATTCATTAATAAGATTGTTGTAGAATATTGATGATTAAATAAAGTGATACCGATAAATAAAACTTTGATCTAATTTGAACGGCATGTTTATAAGATATTACGTACTCTGTTTTCTTTGTGCTATAGGCTCCTTCGATCACACAAGCTCTCTCTGTTTTGATCTCACGTAAAACAAAGTAGCAACACAATCACAAGATCAAGAGTAAATTATACAGAAACTAGCACTTCCTTTATTGATTAGAAACCTTACGCAAAACTAATCTCTCTCTTGAATCTCTTAAACAAACCTTAAGGATTAAACTATTTATATAGGTTTAACTAACTCCCAAACCTAATAGGAATTGTCAATTTTCCTTTTTCCTTTTATCT
>OVAN01015426.1:0-11339 GCA_900406275.1 Anastatica hierochuntica
AAGCCCACGAAGACCTATATAAAGGGTGCGAAGGAAGAGATAAAAAAAGAACTTTTAATCACCAGAACTTTTGGTCACCGCAAAACACTTAGAAAAAAAACTAGGGTTCTTACTTTGTTTTCGTTAGCGAGCTGCGTCTCAACTAGNTCGTCGCCAACAGTTCTTGCAGCCACGACTTAACACCGGTTGCGCACGCTCCGATCACGAATTCGAATAAGATCCCTTAACTTTCTTTGTTATATGTGTATGTTGAATCGTTCTTCGTTTACGTTTTCATTTACTTTTGATCCGCTTTCGTATTCATTCTGTATTCGTTCACGTTTATCTATTCTTACGAATCTTATTACTTTATCACCGTTAAATTCATGTCACTTCCCAATTTGTTTCGTATTAATTAACTTTCGTTATCAACCTGTTTTGTTTTGTAATCTGTTTATCTCTTAGTTTCGTTTTTCTTATTTATTAACCTTTTAACTCACTGCTTGATATGTCGATCTTTGGCTACAGAGAGTCCGTGAACCACATAATATTGACAGTGAGAATTTCGGTTCCACAACACCTCAGGCCACGCGGCCGGTCGTGGAGGCTAAGTGCCTCGACCGTTTGGGGCACAATGCCCCTGGCACCGGTCGAGAATAGTTTTGGTCAAGCAGCCAGTCGTGGGACTCCCTGAACCAGTGCTGGTTGCTTCCAGGGACCGGGTGGTGGTTTCTCTACGACTAGTCGGTGCTTTTTTGGCAAGATCTAGTATTACGACTCCACAACACCTCAGGCCACGCGGCCGGTCGTGGAGGCTAAGTGCCTCGACCGTTTGGGGACAATGCCCCTGGCACCGGTCGGGGATAGTTTTGGTCAGGCAGCCACTCGTGGGACTCCCTGAACCAGTGCTGGCTGCTTCCAGGGACCGGGTGGTGGTTTCTCTACGACTAGTCGGTGCTTTTTTGGCAAGATCTAGTATTACGACTCAAACGTCCAGAACATTGTCCGGATCTAATTTTCTCCATTTTTTTTCATTTCCAAAGTATATTCCTAAGAAAATCAAAGAATTAAAACTTTAAAAACGTTTATTAAAACTTATAACTCCAAATTAAACAACTTTTTTCTAACATCAAAGTCTAAAAATCAAAATCAAATAAAACATAAAGAAATAAAACGTATGGGCTGCCTCCCATATAGCGCTTGTTTAAAGTCAATTAGCTCGACTCCTGGAAATTTTTAGACATGAGGAAGCCTCAGTGGAGAGTTAAATCTCCATCCTCTTATTGTAGATCCTTGAGATGTAATCTCTTTTCGTCCTTGTGCTTCTACTTCCGATGCAACCGTTCGGATTGGTTAAGGGCATCTAGCCTCCATTGTTGAGTATCCATGAGGTGCTTCTTATAGTAAAGGTCCTTATCAACATTAATTAAGTGCATTCTTCCAATTGGCCAATCCATGACAGCTCCTATGGTTCCAAGAAAGCCTCTTCCAAGTATTAAACTTGACGAATGTTTCTCCGCTACTTCAACAACCTGAAAGTCAGTATGTATAAGATCATTATTAATTCTTATTAGGATACCACGTAATGATCATATAGGTCTCTTTATTGATCCATCAGCGAAGATGATACACATCTTCGAAGTCCCGAAGTTTTGAAACCAAGTTGTATAGCGATATGTGCTAGCATGAGGTTCACTCCTATTCCGGAGTCGCATAGAGCGTTTTCAAAAAAAAATTTGTTGATGGAAAACTTGATTAGGAAGATTCTTGGGTCTTCCAAAATATGGAGAGTGCTAAAGCGCATGTTAGGATCCCTAGCTTGATTGAACAATCCTTCTATTATTTCCAAGTCCTGAAGTTGTTTTCAAAACATCTTCTGAGATCCCTTTGTGTATTACATGCCCTTTCAAATGTAATATTAGCAGGTAGCTAACGAGATATCTTGAGATATTCTTTCAATTCTCTCTTGGAATGAAGGAACTTGCTCCTCTTGATCCCAAGTAGACATTATCTTTTTTTGTGCTCAAACTGAGGCCTAGATTTCAGTTGAGTGGTTCGGATTCTTGTTGTCCTCTTAAAGGGCGTGCCTGATCCTACTTCTTGGGGCGAGTTTTGATTGTCCAAAGGCTGGAAATCAAAATCTAGGACTTCTCCCTTTAGGCCATTAGGCTTAGTGACGAATTTAGTGGAGTTTTCTTCATTCTCCACTAGTTCCTTGTCAATGTCTTTGAGATGATAGCTTAGGAGATCAAGATTGATCTTGATGTTACGAATCTCAGGGATTTCATGATTGATTCTTCCCATACTTTCCTTTTCCTAGTCTTCTTCCATCTTCTTGTTCGTTCCATTCGCATTAGACACCAATTCTTCCAAACCGTCTTCCAGCTTTTTAATCCTTTCATCCTATTCTTCATTGAACCTTTTGATCTTTAGATTTAAGACTCTAAATTCCGAAGAACAACTCCTTTTCTTAGCTTTCATGTCCGCAGCCAAAGACTCAAGTCTTTTTTCCACAGATTTCACGTTCCTGCTTTCTTCAAGGCGATTTTCAGTTTCTCCTTGGGTTTCTGTGGAAGAACGAGTGTCGAATAGCTCTTGGACAATGGCTTCTATGTGACTCTAGAATCTTGTTTAGGCCTTGAACAGTGAATTCAAGCTTCTCAATTCTCTCTTCTAGGGTGAAGTATTGATTATCTATAGTAGTATAGATTTTCTGCTTCATATCGCCTTGAATCTCCAGAAGTTGTCCTGTGAGGTGCTCGACCTTGAGCTGTAGATACTTAAGGGGAGTGTAGGGACTTGGAGGATGAGGTAAGGACTGTGATAACTCTGACCTTTGAGTGTTAGGTCGTGGGAGATATCATAGTTGCTCATGGGGAAGAAAGCTATGGAGATTTCGGTTCAGGGATTTCTCTTCATGGTTTTGAAGCGTAGGTTTTCTTTGTTGGGGTTCATATGAGTTTTCCAGTGGTATTGAGTCAAGATACCAGCCTCCTTGAGTGGATTTGTGGCTTATACTTCGCCTCCAATCACGTTCTCCTTGAGGTTGACCTCTTGGCTCAGCTTACTCTCTCTCAAGCTCATAGGCATGAGGATAATACTGAGCATCATCCATGTATTCGAGTGAGTGAGGATTAAAGTAGCTAAATCCTTCAAAGTTTTTGTCCATGGCTGTAGAGAGGCTTAGGGTTTCGAGTTTTTAGGCTTTGGTTCATTTTATTTTTCCTGAAAAACACAAGAAAAAAGTTTATATAGATTAGTATGATGGAAAAAATCATACTAAGTGTTATTCCTGGTAGGAAAAAGATACTTCCAAGTGTTATTATCCACAAGGAAAAAGAGAGCACGAAATTATTAATAAGTTAATCTAAATCCTATGTGTTAAAATCCTAAAATAATTAAAATAAGTTAGAAGAAAAAGCAAACTGAAATTTTTACAAGAAAACAGATTTTTTCTTACAAAGAAATCTAAATTTTTGCAGAAGAAGGGAAAGAAAGAAAAGTTTTCCTAGACTTAATCTTATATCTAAATCCTAAGGTAAACATAACTAGTCCCCAGCAACGGCGCCAAAAACCTGATGTGAGGTCAAGTTTTACCCCAATTAAAACCTAGCTGCAAGTGTACAGCAACCACAGTAATACTTAGGGGTCAAATCCACAGGGACTAGCAGTCACACTTAGAACCTATACGATTTTGGACTAAGTTAAGAACAAAATATGCAAGGGTGTTGTCACTCTTTTATTTGTTTTTATGGTTTTCTGGATGCAAATGAACCTACTCTATATGCTAATGTACAAAGGATAGATCAATGAAAAGATATGAATCAAATAGCATAAAGCTAAAGTAAATAAGGAGGAGTTAAAAAATACTAGGGACATAAAGTTTCGATCTAGAACACAGCCACTAAGGTAAGTGCCCTCCACTTTCGAGATTCAAGATTCTATGCTTAATATCAAAAGGACCTAGACTTTCGAATGGTCTTAAGATAATAAACACACATCAAAACGATCAAGACTGATTGTTCACGATTCTAAAGTCTATCTACTTTCGAACCCTACTTAGAAAGGCTCACCAAATACTAGATCCATCGTCAAGTCAAACTTTTGGAATGGATACCACTATAGATCTATTCTCGTACCAGCTTTCGTAGGAGAATAATATTAACAAATGAGTAAAGGTGATAACGTTATTAATAAAACTTAATCGACTAGTAATCCTATTCAAGTAAACTCATTGACTCCTTGTAATCTCCTGTCTAACATGAAAACTAATAGATTAAAAACATGTAAACACGAAATCGATCATGGCACCAAGCATTCATATCAAATCAAAGGGAGGAGGATAGATAGAACCAAATGATGGAAGAAATATATATGTATTGAGATGAGATGGATCCTTAGGAGGCTAAAAGGGGCACGACCACAAAGGGTATCGCCCATGCCTCTTTAGGCACTTATTCGATCTAAAACCTAAACAATTCTCTTCGAATAAAAAGCTAAAAGCAACTAATTATAGTACAATTCCTCATTAGGTCAAAAGTGTGAAACTAGGACTTTAAGGCCGCTAAATGTTAGGCTTCGGTTAAGAGGTCTTGAGTTGATTTCTTAGGCATAAAAAGGCTTGTAATAGATCCATTTAAGACTGGAGAATGTCTGGTTTGGAACCCAAATGGTCTTCTTTTAGTTTTGGCCTTTCTACGCATCCTTCATCTGAGGGACAATTGGACCAGTCTTCAGTAAAATTAGTGCAACTCTTTGTCCACTGCTTCAAATGATGGGAGACCCCCTTGATCTGAAAGCTAAAGTAATTCTCTATCGCCTGTCCAATTTCATCAAAATCCATTGAGGGCAAGGTCTTCTTCTCGGATGATAATTCTGATGCTCGAAAACTATCAAGAAACTGACTTTGCTCTAATTAGCTCCACAAAGCAACAAATATCATTGGTTGACCTAAAATGACTTGAAACACCACAAATAGAAGAAAACTACTTCTAATCATTGAGAATTGCATAAAAACACCAATAAAATACCAATCTTCTCTCTCTCTCTCTCTCTCTCTAAGACGCAAAAAGGGTTTTTTTAGTCTTTCTTTTAATAATTAATTATTTAATTATTAAGAATTGGAATCTTGGATTTTTTTGGAATCTAAGAATGGTTTCTAAAGATTTTTTTAATTCATTTTCTAACCTGTTACAATTTTTTTTAATTTGTAGAAGTCGTTCAACGGAAACGATTACACACATTTTTTATCGGTCCAAAATAGGTCGACCCTAGCCCCCACGACACAATATGGTTCGGCGCTCGGGGTGATGCAAAGCATAACGATCCGACGAGCACTTCGGTATCGCCTTGTTTTTAATGTTTTTTCATTTTAATCATATAATTTTTGTAATTTAAATATTTATGTTTAATTTAAAATTATTACTTTTAATATAATTTTCATTTATAAAATTTTTTATTATAATTAATAATTATTTAAAAATGCCATTTAAAAAAGTTAATTAAACATTGGCTACGGATTTGCGAGGGCTAATCGCAAATCTCTTGTAAATATTAGCTGGGATTTGTGAGGTTCCGTCACAATTCGATAAAAAATATTTTGCTATGATTTGCGAGGAGCCCTCGCAAATTCGTAGCAAAGTTTTTTAAAATTCCTTAGCTAAATTTTCGTATATCTTTCACTATTTTGCTATGGATTTGCGAACGATTTGCTTCATGCCTTATTTCCTAGCAATTCCCTCGTAAATTTGTGAGGCATTTGAGATGAACACTTTGCGAGTCTTTTGCGACGGATCTCTGTTTCTCGTAAATTTTGCGACGTATTGGAGACGCTTGTTAGTGTCAAAAACGGTCATCTCGAAATCAACGTCCAAGATTGCATCTCTAAGCAAACTTACTCGGAAACACGACCAATCTCTAGAGTTACCGTCATCTAGACTTACCGTCGTCTAGACTTAACGACGTATAGACTTACCGTTGTCTAGACTCACCGTCGTATAGACTCGCTGTCATCTAGACTTACCATCGTCTAGACTTACCATTGTTTAGACTTACTATCGTATAGACTCATGGTCGTCTAGACAAGTCTCCGAGCGACGAGAAGTCATCCAGATCGACTCTTCTCGACCAAACTACGAAACCTCGCGTATAGCTAATCGTGGACAATCACTCAACGAAGTTCAACCATCCACAAACGACTAAGCATTGAAACACTAAAGTTAACATCCGAGGTTTCCGAATAACTCCCGAAAGATCCCAAGATACGAGTTTCGACACCATACGAGACCACCGTATGATCGGATAACTGAATCGTTTCGGAGAAACATCGAGACGGGGCGTCTGTCTTGGCGCCAATTGGCACCAAGGCCAAGACGGAGCATTTGTCTTGGCGCCAATTGGCGCCAAGGCCAACAAGGAGCATCTGTATTGGCGCCAATTGGGGCCAAGACCAAGACAGAGCGTCTTTCTTGGAGCCAATTGGCGCCAAGACCAAGACGGAGAGTCTGTCCTGGCGCCAAGGCCAAGACGGAGCATCTGTCTTGGCGCCAATTGGCGCCAAGGCCAAGATGGAGAATCTATCTTGGCGCCAAGGCTAGTACGGAGAGTTTTTCCTGGCGCCAAGGCCAAAACGGAGCATCTGTCTTGGCGCCAAGGCCAAGACGGAGCATCTGTCTTGGCGACAAGGCCAACATGGAGAGTCTGTCTTGGCGCCAATTCGCGCCAAGGCCAAGACGAAACATTTGTCTTGGTGCCAATTGGCGCCAAGGGCAAGACGGAGCATCTTTCTTGGCGCCAAGGCCAAGACAGAGCGTCTGTCTTTGCGCCAATTGGCGCCAAGGCCTTGACGGATCGTCTATCTTTGCGCCAATTGGCGCCAAGACCAAGACGGAGTGTCTGTCTTGGCGCCAATTGGTTCTAAGACACGGACAACGTTCAGCCGTTATCCGTTGACTGAACCATGTCCTTTCCGATCATCATCTCCTTCGAATCGTCATTTGATCATCTCTCGTTTCGTCTCGATTGGAGTTTTCGTCAAACCGTTGCGACGATAATCATAAGGATTCATCCTTCCCGTGGGATTCTTTATCGATCGTATAAAACGATGATGGTTAACTTAAACATTGGAAGGTTCTAAACTATACGATCGGTCTCACAATTCCACGAGACTATCACCGCATGATCTTACGAGGAATGGTTTCTCCGAAAGAAATCGTAAAAGTCACTTAGCCGCGAAACGGCCCGGAAGGGCCGATTTCAGGCGAGAACCGGCCCATTTACAATGACCGTTTACTAGGGTTTCGTGATTAAAGTCAAGATTCGAGATAAGTACGGAAAATCGAGAAGATAACGAATGATTTCAAAAAAGGATATACGCGAATCAAGGAAAAGGAATATTTCCATGAAGAGATAAGCACGAATCGAGGACGAAAAAGGAAACGAGCCAAGCCGACAAAGATCTATATAAAGGGTGCGAAGGATGATGAGAAAGAGACACAGAACTTTCGATATACAACACAATTTTTGTCACCGCAAAACACTTAGAAAAAACTAGGGTTCTTACTTTGTTTTCGTTAGCGGAGCTGCGTCTCAACTAGGTTACGAGTCTACGCTGTAGTTCTAGGTAATCATCGCCAACAGTTCTTGTGGCCATGACTTAACACCGGTTGCGCACGCTCAGACCACGAATCCGAATAAGATCCCTTATACTTTCTTCATTATCTGCGTGCTTCGATTGTTGTTATTCGTATCCGTTCATGTTTTGATCTACACTTCTCTTTGCGTATTCATACTGTTTCTCATTACGAATCGTGTTACTTTACTGTCGTTTTACATATCTCACTTTACAATCTGTTTCGTGTTGTCTTTACTTCGCTATTCATCTCAATTTCGTCATACGAATCTCGTTAACCTGAATCTCGCAATCTATTCGCATATTCGTTTTACTCACGCTTTTTGTTTGATCTGATCTCGCAACTTAGTTTCGTATTCTTTATCCATTCACCTTCATATTCACTGCTTGATCTGTCAATTTTTGGCTACAGAGAGTCCTTGAACCACATAACATTGATAGTGAGAATTTCGGTTCCCACAGTTTGGCGCTAGAAGGAGGGGTACACACGCGATATCTTTCACGTCAAATAACAGATCAGGTATGAACACCGACGAACAGAACAACCAACCAGCTCGCGAAGGCGACAACGCCGGCGACACCGTTGAAATCACTCGAACAACGAACATCATTGCGGTCAGCGCTGACCCAAACATCGCGGCGTTCGAGGAGATCAAAAACATGTTCTCAACTCTCGAAAAGAAGTCGGCAGAACGCGACCAACTCTCTCGCGAAACAGGTCAAGGCCTTAAGCGCAAGAACCAAAAACATCCTTCCGCGTGGAGCAACCAGACTCCGCGGAAGAAGGCTTAACTTCGCGACTCCGCCTGGAGCACTCCGGGACGCACAGGAAAAACCATCGGAACAAAGTCCCGATGAAATCACACCTGTCGCAACCCGGGCTGGCGCGAATGACCTCCCAGCTCTTGAAAAAGAAACGGAGGAACATGAGGCTGAGCGAATTGACCTAGAATTTAGCGACCACACCGATCCTACAGACGAGGATGCTGATGTGCACCCGAGAAGGGTGAAGGTTCGAGAAACTCGCCGCAATTCTGATCTCAACGAGTCCATGATAGAGGAAGAAGAAAACCTCCTCTGGGTCGAACAGCAAGAGCAGGCTGAAGAGCAGGCCAGAGTCGCTAACAGAACGCGCAGGTCTTCTCGCAAAACTGCCAGCGATCTTGACGATCTTCGTGATTACATCGCAAAAACGGCGGCAGAAGTAAAAGCCGTTAATTCGCAAATCCATCACGCGACCAGTGCTGCACCTGAGATCGATCAACTCCTCGACGAGGCTCGAAAGACTCCATTCACTGCCCGCATAACGAATGCGAAGATCTCAGATCCCGGAAAGGTGAAGATCCCAACGTATGACGGGACCACCGACCCGAAAGCTTACCTTCAGAGTTTCCAAATCGCGATTGCGAGATCGAAACTCAAGGAGGCCGAAAAAGACGCTNTGAAACTTAAGGAGGGCAAAAAGACGCTGGTTTCTGCCACCTTTTCATCGAGCATCTCCAGGGTGTTGCCCTCAAGTGTTTCTCCCGTCTGAGGCGTAACTCCATCGGAAGTTTTCGCCAGCTCTCTTCGCAATTTCTCAAGCAGTACTCCATGTTCATGGATCGAGAAACTTCCGACGTCGACCTATGGAGCCTGTCCCAACGCTAGAACGAATCTCTTCGAGATTTCATGACAAGGTTCAAACTGGTGNCATTTAGCGATAAGATTGCTGTAGACGCCCTCCACAAGACGCTCTGGTACAAGTCAAAGTTCAGGAAGTGGATTTCTCTTGAGAAACCACGAACAATCCAGGACGCGCTTCACAAAGCAACGGACTTCATAATCATCGAAGAAGAGATGAAGGTCCTATCGCAAAAGCATAAGCCGTCGAAGGCGTCCTCGAAAGACTTTGTCCTAGAGCAGAAATCGAAGAAGAAAGCTTCCCGAACCGACAAGTATGTCCACCACGAGGGAAAAGATCTCCGAGGTGCGCACAACTATACCGTTAACTCCCAATCTGAATAAGGGAGAACTTCGGAAAATACCTCGACGCGGAACACGTCTTACGACGAGAAAGTCTTCTGCGAGTTCCATCAAACGAAAGGTCACTACACCGCGAACTGCAAGGTTCTCGGAGTGAGGCTTGCGGCATAACCGCTCGCAGGGGAACTCTCAGAGGTAACCAGCATCAAGGACTTGATACGTGATGGGGACAGTCAACCTGAGACCGCAAAGACACTCCCACGCGATGCCGCTCTGGCAGACGCAAAGCGCGGCAGAAAACCTGACGACAAAGGCAACGACGCCAACCGTCGCAGAGTGAAAATGATCATGGACTATCATCAATAAAGGACTATCATCGCAAGGCCGAGACAAGCGCAAACTGGTCAACGCCACCCGGTGATGCCGAAAACAGCATGATCACCTTCGAGGAGTATGAAACTGTCGGACTCGACAAACTGCACAACGATCCACTCGTAATCGACCTCGTAATCAGGGACCTCGAGGTCGCAAGGATTCTCGTCGATACAAATAGCACCGTCGACATCATCTTTCGCGATATCCTCAATAGGATGAATATCGTGTTGTCCGAGGTTAGACCGATACCGAAACCGCTCACGGGCTTTTCTTGCACAACGTCAATGACTATCGGGTCGATCAAACTTCCGATGGTTGCAAAGGAAGTCACAAAAGATTGTTGACTTCACCGTCGTCGATCATCCCACGATTTACAACGTGATCATGGGAACACCATGGATAAATTCCATGAAGGCAGTCCCGTCCACGTACTACCTGGGGATAAAGTTCCCGACGCCCTACGGAATCGATGTAATCTGGAGATGCCAAAAACAGGCGCGACTTTGCTTCCTGGCCGAACATAAGCTGAGGAAAATCGCAGCAACACCCATCGTCAAACCAAAACGCGCAAAGCTAACTCCGCCAACAACTGAAAACGCTTCCGCAAAAGATGATCCAGAATCGTAAACACTTGCAACGACTCCGGAAGACAGGAACGAGCACACTTCCGAGCCCAACGCTCCCGAACACTTAACACTCGCGACATCAGCGGAAACCGTCGACCCAGCCATAGTCCCCAAGACTGAAACGGCCGATGCAACTCCGCCAAACGAGTAGTCAATTCCAACGACAAACTGAACTACGAGACGGCTTGATCCTCGAAAGAGGTACGTAGGCAGCTCCTTGCAAGAGGAGTTAAGCTGCCCTTTCCTCTAAAAAGGGGGGGGGAGTGGGTGCACGTACACTCATATACTCCCATGTTTTAAAATACCCGCCTTGTACTCGGTATTTTTGAAACTTTTTCGATAATAAGAAAACGAAATAAGATTTCCAGCAAGTCTCGCAATACTCTTTTATCGCAAAAACACATCTTCTCGCAGATGACTTTGCGGCTGCCATAGAAATCCACGATTCGCTAAAAAACGCCCAAGTAATCAACTATCGTATAACCCGGAAACGAAAAATCATACGATAAAATTCTTAACATCAAAACCTAGTAGTAGCCGAAACGGTGAACGAAAACTTAAACTTGTCGATGACCGACCAAGTTCAATACGTTCCACAATTCACTTTGAGCCCGCAACGTTTTATCCGTGAAACGCTGCATACAAGGAAAAACTCGTAACAAAGATCCTGGAGCTATACGAAACATCCTTAACTATACACAAAATAAACCTCAGGGGGCCAACTCTTCGCAAAGCACAGTGAAGAAAGTCGCTTATTCCCAGGG
>OVAN01015427.1:0-11339 GCA_900406275.1 Anastatica hierochuntica
TATTATTATTATTATTTTTATTATTATTATTATTATTATTATTATTATTATGATTATTATGATTATTATGATTATTATTATTCTATTTTTATTTTTGTAGTCAAAATAATTTTACATGTTAGTCTTCTTTTGAAGTATACTTTTTGTGGATAATATCACATATTAAATAAAGAAGAAATGGAATTGAATTATATATATATATATATCTAATAATTGAACTTATAATATCAAATAAAATGTAAAATTGCAATTATAATGGAGTAATTTTATTATAATGGAGGGAATAAATAACATAGGATAAATTATTTATAGTTTAATTAATTGGTATGCATTACATAATTAAATATTACACATATGTATTGTAAAAGTTTTGAGAATGGATAATAAAAAGGAAAAATATAAGTAGAGAGAAAAAAGAATATTGGGTTATCAAAGATCAGTAATCGTCCAACTATCTCAAATGGTGCAACTGTATGTGTGTTTATGATTTTTCAGAAAAAAATATATAAAGAAAAAAGGGAAAAAAACAAACAAACAAAAAATATTGAAAAGAAAAACAGGAATAATATAAAATAATACATGTTTTGTCTTATTCAGTAGTAAGTTCACTAAATATGTTTTTATTGCTACTTTCGGTATAATTTCTTTAATTTATCACAATATTTCTTGATTCATTTAATTTTAGAGAAATTCTTTCAAATACTATTAAATCATGTTCTATAGAAAACAATAGCTCTTTGCGGCGACTATGAATTTTCAAAATATGTAGAGAAGAAACTATAGAGAGAAGATTTGTTCTCTCTTCATCTATACACGAAACACTATATTCAATGGTTGTTGGAGGTGGGCTTCACTCCCCCAAGATCACGGTTCCACGACAAAAGGTCAATCAAAAAAGAAGGGATGACCAACTTCTGAACTAAGACAAACAAAATCTGTGTAATGCTACGAAAATAAGAAAAACCATGAACACGAATCTATGACGTAACATAAAAGGACGCACTAGGCCCATTTTGGTGGTGGATCAAAGAAGAAGGTCATATGCGGCGAGGGTAGAGCTACAACGAAGTCGAGGTCGAACGGCCAAGACCTGAGGCCAATAGTCTAAGTGTACGAATAACGTGACATCACCCTCTGTCGAAAGTGGGAAACAGGCACAACAAATAACAAGGCAAAAAGACAAGGGAAGACGGCATAATAGTACAGAAAAAGACAGCGACCCTTTTTTGACCCTAAAGAAGTGCCAGAGACCTATTCTTGACAAAGAACACGTCTGGACAGTCGTGCCAAATACGAACGCTAGACATGCGCACAGTGATTAAAGCCTGGTAGCCTGCCGATCATCTGTACATAGGAGAAATGGGCAAAGAAAGAAAAATGTAGGAAAAGTTGACTAGAAGGCTCTCCAAAGTTATAAATAGAAGAATAACATCAAAGAACAAGGCATCCACGACCAAGCACAAACGGGAGAAGATAAGTTGGAAAATGCATAAGAAATAAGTTGTTATTGATCATGTTGCTTTCAAGAACATAACAGAAAGGAGATGTGAATTCCAATGCTATGAGTGTAGAGTATTTGGACATATTAGACCTGATTGTCCTAACATCAAGAAGAAGAAGGGTTTTTTGTGCAACGATTGCAAAGGCATTGGACGCAAAAAAATTAGAATGTTCCACCAGTCTAAAGAGGGAAGAGAAATCATGTAGACACTAGAGTGATAGTGAAGTACATGAAGAAGAAGAGAATGACGACTTTGTAGATTTTCCTGCGATTGTGAATCGTGAAGAAGAAAGCGAAAAAATAGCTTGAGACTCGACTGTTGGAACAGACAGAGATTGTTCCAGCATAAGCAGTGAATCTAAAAGTGATAAAGAAGTAGACATTCATGCAGAGTTTAGGATGTTGTATGAGAAACTGATGGATATAAGTAAGAAGAATTTAAATTTTATGGAGGAGAGAATGCTCATGCAAACGAATGTGACAAACTTGGGAGAGGAATCAAACTTGAAAGAGAGAAATCCAAACTAATGGAAAATGAACTCATAGAAAACAAGAAGAACATTATGATATTGAATAGTGGAACAAAAAATCTGGATCAAATTCTTAACATGGAAAGGACAAGTAAGACAAATTTTGGTCTTGGATATTGTAGAGGTTTGTTGGAATCAAAACAGATTTTATTAAAGAGAGTTCATTTTTCTTGACATGGCTCCATTTTTCTTGTTGCTACACCCCCTCCTCTACGTGATGGTGAGACTCCAATGGCTGAACAATTTCTCGTTGCATCACCATTCTTGTTGCGTCTATTTCTAATGTGTCTCCGCCGATGCAACATGAACTTACTCCCGCCATGATTAGCAAATCAGAACAACAAATCGTCGAATATGCAGCGCTGATTGTTGAAAAACGTGTCGAAACTTCTGTTGTGAATGTTGCAGAGCTTGAAGTGGCCGAGACTCCTAGAGCACTTGGCCGTGGTTTACGATGGAAAATTACGTCGGTTAAGTTTGATGATTATGTTCATAACACTATCATTACATATCTTGTGTTTGGTTCTCAGTGATATTTATTTTTCTGAGGCCAAAAAATCAATTTTCATAGCCAAAATTTTATCGTGTAAACTAAATTTCGTTATCTATATAAAAATATTTTGCTAAACTGAAAAATCTAAATTTGGAGGTGATTGCTAATCCAAATTTAAAAGTCATAAAAACTTGAAAAATGAAGTCATGATTTATTCAATCAAATTTTATTGTTTTAAAATTTTTGAAAGTCCTACGATTCCTCCTACAAATACACACATCGATTTTCTATGTTTTTACTACTGATAGTTTTTTTTATTAAAGACTAAATAGCTCCCTTTTATTTTTTTTGAAGTTACAACCACTAAAAATTTTAAAATAAAAGGTCAAAAGCTCAAAATAAGTAAAAGTTTTAAAGTTTTTAAAACAAACAAGAAGATAGATGCAATGAGAGCTTCAATGGAACCTGCAATGTCAACGGAGGGCTTCTATCGAGAGACATAATAATGGATTGTGCAAATTGAGAGAGGGAGGAAAATTGATCGATTTTTGGATGTGTGTTCAAATCGAACCTTAACTTTGATACCTAGCACAATCTTTGCATTGCACGCAAGCAAACAAAATAAGACATATCGTCCTTGGTGGATTGGTAAAGCATCTCCTCGAAGAGAATGGCACCGAATATGTAATGCCAATGTCAGAGGTGGTGAGGATTGTTAGAATTTTGTGTTTGACTATAAATTTTAAATATTTTACTGTAAATTTTTTAGGAAAGACGTTCGTCGGAATGATAGATTTTTTGACACGATAAAATCGGAATTATGAACACTATAATTTGGTGCGATGATAGATTTTTTGACACGATAAAATCGTCCCATAAGTGGTGTAGTTATTTATGGTCCACATAAGCATTACACGCATCATAAAATTGTTCCTAGAAGATGTATCATATGCTTTAACTTCATGCTCCCATAACATTTGCTACGCATAAATCCATGGCTACAAAAAAAAATCGAAGGATATTTTAGAATGCTTAGGTCTTGAAACTTAAATTTGAGAAAGAGAAATTATTGTCTCATGCACAAAAAGAGGCAAATTATATGGAGTCATGATAACCATCCAAAGAGAACATTATCTCTCATAACTGTAGACGACTTAAATCCATCACTGCTTAATCCAAGATAAACATTTATTCTCTCAAACATAAAACTATGATACACTAATTGGAAATGTTTTCATGCTTTCACATGTGATGGATGAACAATTTATCCTTCTCTTTTGTGCTTATTGTGCCATCTCATAGCCTCTGTTGTGTTATCCTTCTCTTTTTGCTCATTGTGTCATCTCATAGCCTCCAGTGTGCGCTTAGATTGCTATAATCTATTCAGTCTCTCAGTTATCAGCAAGTACAATATTATTTTGTACGAGATTCTATCTATTCTACTTGTTTCTTAAACTTGTAGTTAACGAAAAAATTGATAAATCGTACAATCAACATCTCTTCGCTAGTAGATCATACAATTCTCGATGCAATCATCTATCATTTGATAGGGCAAACCCAAACCCAACCCCGAAACCAATTTCTATATTTCATAATACATAGTTGGTGATAGATTATCTTCTAATATCATCCTTGTTGTTGATGAGAGAGATGAAATATCATCTCTACAACCATCGTATAATTCATTTTTATCTACAACAAACATATAAAAATTTTACGTTTTTAAGTTTGGTTTCTTCACTCTGTCCTCACCTTCAACAAACGTTTGCATATTTTTCATGAAATATATCCTTTACCATTTGGCAGTACTTATAGTTTCATCTAAATCAGTTCGCTCTTCTGCTACTCCTTCTGAAATATATTGTGGACTAGTACTATGACTATTTATCATTGAATCATTTTCACCATGCGACTACTAAACCTTATGACCCGACATAAAGCCTTTACTTAAGTACATTCACCATTAATAAAACCAAATCTATAATTTTGACAAACTTGATAAGGATGGTACATCTTCTTTTTTTTTTGCGAAGTCCTCTTCTGATTTGTGACAAATGACATAATTTGTTAAAGACCTTCTGCAAACTCGTCCGTAAGAAGTCTCGTCGCTTGATATTTAGAGGAGTTTGGAGAATAATTTTTGTAAGATAGATAATGTGTGTAATGTAATTTGGTAATGAATGAATGTTGTTTCATGGGTATATAAAAGAACATTTCTGAAGGACAAAAACCTACCGATTCCAACTGCCCCTTAAACGGCTACATAACGTTTATATCTGTTAGAAAACCGTTACTTTTTCTAACATTCAAAGATTCGTTAGAAAATTTTGACGGATATCGTTTGTCGCATAAACCGTCAAAAACTCCTTATTTTTTGTAGTGTACTTTAGTGGTATTTTAAGGTAATTTTATTAAATCTTTTTAATCAAATAAAAAATATCATTTATAGATAAATTTTATAATGTTGGATCCCCTTGGTCTAGTGGCCTAGGGTTAAGAGGTTTCTACACTAGGTCTAGGGATCAAATGCCAGAGAATGCAATTTCTTGAAGATTTTCAGGTGCAAGTTTCAGGAGACTTCAGAATGTTGCATGCAGATCCGTTTGTTGTGGTATCTTGTACTGCAGAGAGAGCTTGACAATCAAAGATGTAGTACAAACCGATCATCGTGAATCCAGGTGTTACGAGTAGAGATGCGTCGTGGAGTCATTTGTGAAGTTGTTTATCTTAATCGTATGGGTTGCAGATAACGTCTGATTGCTCATTATTTATAATGGAAATAAGATTAAAATATAAATGATGTTGTAACCTTCGCTTCAGTCAGTGTTGGAAAAAAAAGATTAAGTGTAACGCCCCCGACCCCCCCTCCTGTATTCTCCAGTGCCCCTCTCCGGGCCCGCGGGCCCACCCTGTTTGACGGCCGGGAGTGCTATCTCCAGGAGGCTTTAAAGTCATGATTTATTTTCCATGCAATTACCATGCGATATTTCTCTATTTTTTTGTCCTCACTCGCACGATTCCAGAATTCACTTCCCCGAAGGTCACCCATCCTAGTGTTACTCCAGCATAAGCACATTTAACTTTGGAGTTTTCTCAGGATGTATGACCGGAAAGATAAGTGCACTTTGCTAACATACGTAGGCAAATCAATTCTTTTAAGCTTTCCTCACACACCACTATGACTCTATACATTTGAGTCTCATAATCACCCCCACTTACAGAACGCAACGCCCTCGTTACGCACCAGGATCGTTACCTTCGATGATGTGAGTCCTTGACTCCACACTCATTTGGGTTAAACTCTGATACCAAATTGTAGCACCCCTAACCTCCCCTCCCGTGTGCCCCGACGAATTTATCTAGGCCTACGGGCCCACCTTATCCACACTCATTTGGGTTTAAATTCATGGTTTATTATCAATGCAATCAACACACAATCTTTCCTCGTGCTTTGTGCTCACTCGTACGATTCAAGGAACTAACTTCCCATAAGGTCACCCATCCTTTTGCTACTCTAACACAAGCATGCGTAACTGTGCAGTTCTCTCAGAATGTGTGTCCAAAAAGATAAATGTACTTTGGTGACATAGGTAGCCATATCAATTCTTTTAAGCTTTCCTCACACACCACTATGACTCTATAAATCGGAGTCTCACATTAAGTTTATAACAATTACTGTGACAAATAAAATGAAATGCATATTGCATTGAGATTTTAATTGGTATTAGATTTTACTAAAATACATAAGTTATAAGAAAAAAATAAAAAGAATACATAAAACTAACTATACACATGTTTATAAATCTATTTTTGAGTTTCTCGAAGGATCCTTAACCATGCAAACCAACCGACAATGCCAATGGAAAGGCTAAAAGCGATATGAAGAATATTAACTGTTAGGGAAAATGAATTATTGTGTAAATCTGCGATAATCACAGCTTTACATGAATCACAATCGAAGCATAATGTGTCTGCAAAATTACTCCATGTCTTGCAATCATTTTCCAAATTGTTATAATATCTTGAAACTGTCCAAATATTTGGTTTCTCGTAATTTAATCCACATGATAATGGTGGTTTGCAGCAACCCGACTGTTGAAAAAATTAAAAAAATTGTAATATTAACATATAGAATGAAATAAGAAAAATATGTATTCAATATCTAAGAACAAGATAGACTAAAAAACAGGTTTTGTTTTAAAAATAAAATTTCAGACAGAAATTACTCGAGAAATATCTTCAAACTCACAAAAAAGTTGTTCTAAAAAAGGTTAGTCATTAATTTCCTCAATGCATGGTGAGAACAAGTAAAATATTCATTTTTGAGTAATCAATCTTTCTAACGTAGCTCGAACTCAAGATCTACTCTTTAATTCGATGAAATTTTATCACTGGACCAAAACTAGTTTTCATACTAGATTAAGTTTAATATCCTTTTCATGATAACTGAAAAAATCTAAAACCGAAATCGAAAACCTATATTAAGCATTCTCATAGGCATATCTTAGGTTCATATATGTACCTGTATAGGAGTTAGATTCATCTGATAAAACTCAGAAGACGACATGTTTTGGTTAGAGAATAATTGGTTACAAACATTTTGCTTAACGAGACATCTCCTTGTACGATACCATTCATCATCTTTGATAACCAATCTACGAACCCATTCAGAGTAATCATCGAACCTAAACTCATGGATCTTGGTCCCTGGGAACAACCTAGGATTGGTCTCTTTTTGGAGACAAAACACGAAAACTGCTTTGGCTATAACCACGAACATCCACAAGAAGAAGATGAAGAAATGTATTCGGAATAAACAATCGGATTTATAATAGGCTGCATAGAACCCGACAAAAGTCATGGCTAGCAATGAGAAGCTCACAAAGATTCCAGGCGTTGTCACAAACCGGTTACATTTGTCGGTCTTGTAGTGTAACGTTGAGACGGTGACGAACCAGAAAGCGGCCGTGACGAGGAGGATCGAGTTTGCGATCATGAAAGTGGTGTTGAATGGGAATGAGATCTTCTTGAAACATGATGATAATGAAAAATTTTCTTCGTTTTGTTCTTTAGCTTTCGCCATTATATTGGGGAAAAGTAAGAGAGGAAAAGGGGTAAGGTCAATCAGGGAAGTAAATAAAGAATGATCAAAGAGTTTGATGAATGATTTGTTTCAGAAGATAAGTTTAGGGTTTGTAACTTGTGATTTAAGGAAACATGTGACAACAGGAAAAAACCTAACTTAGGGTTTATCTGTTTTTTATTGGTGTGTTTGTTTGTTGTGGACCTGTTTCTTCAAATGATCCAGTAGAAATTTTGTAACTTCCCAGAAACAACTTTTTCAGCTTAATTTAAATACTGCAAAATTTTAATTCTTTTTATTTAACTTGATAATTTTTTCGATTCTGATTAGTTTTTGATTTTTTTTTTTGGATTTTTCGAGTTATCAAGTTTGTAAAAAAAATATATAAACATTTATACCATATGTAATTCAGTCTGTACCTTGTTTTTTTTCCAAGTTTTACGGTATCTTTTGTTTTGTTGATTTCATAATTTTTAAGTAAAAATAACTCTTTTGCATTAATTGGATACTTTTTTTTTAAACATAAATCATCTATGCTAGAATTAAACATATATTTTTAAAAACGTGCAGTAATACATTTGTTAAATTTAGATTATTATATCCATCAGTAATATAATGAATTTTGAAAATAACAGTTAATAATTTTTTTATTATGTGTGTCGTGTCCCCTATAACTATCATATTTTTTATTTTATTGCTAAAAATATTTTTTATTATGATTTTATTATTTTATCTGATTTTGTTATTATTATTTGGGTAATTAGACCCAATATATAACTCATCCATTCATCTAGAAAGTAGCCTTCAACAAAAAAGTCTTTATATTTTCTGTATTAATGACGATTTTACTCCCTCTAATCACTATAGACCATCAGCATCAAATAGTCTGTCTATTTGTTGCATAACATAGATTTTTCTCCTTTCATTTTTTAAAGAATACTCCAACCCAAAACTTTTTCCTGTGATGCTTTTAACATTACCAAATAAAGTTGTGAATCCCAATTACGTTTTCCCCCTTGACGTTAGGTTATTTGTGAAATTCATTAGCACACGAAAATAGACTGTCTAATAATATGTTATGTAAAGCTAGACTGCCTAATCATACGTTATATTAACTTCCGTCTATTTGTAAAATATATAGTCGTCCCGAAAAATTCAAAATACGTTAAATATAAAAAATATACTTTTTCACGTATTTACAATTTCGTTTCCATATATATATATATATACATAAACCTATAAAGCCATTTGAAACTTGAAGGGGTAAAGAAACAAAAATGAAAAATTGCAATTAAAATTTAATTAATTTTTGAATGAAAAAATATAGATAGCTATATTCTTAATTAATCTCCTCCAACCTATTATTCTATAAAACTACCCTTAATATTTTATCGCATCCACAAAAATATACTTCAAAAAGAAGACTAACATGTAAAATTTGATTGGCTACATATAAAGGTAAAATGGGTTTAATTATTATTATTATTATTATATTTTTTATTTTTGTAGTCAAAATAATTTTACATGTTAGTCTTCTTTTGAAGTATACTTTTTGTGGATAATATCACATATTAAATAAATAAGAAATGGAATTGAATTATATATATATAATAAATGAACTTATACTATCAAATAAAATCTAAAATTGTATTTATAATGGAATAATTTTATTCTAATGGAGGGAATAAATAACATAGGATGAATTATTTATAGTTTAATTAATTGGGATGCATCACATAATCAAATATTACACATATGAATTGTAAAAGTTTTGAGAATGGATAATAAAAAGGAAAAATATAAGTTGAGAGAAAAAGAGTATAGGGTTATGATATATCAGAAATCGTACGACTATCTCAAATGGTGCAATTGTATGTGTGTTTATGACTTTTCAAAAAAAATAAATAAAAAAAGGAAAAAATAAAAAACGAAAAATATCGGAAAAAAAAAACGGGAATAAAAAAAAAATACTTGTTTTGTCTTATTCAGTAGCTAGTTCACTAAATATGTTTTTATTGCTACTTTTCGTCATAATTTCTTTAATTTATCACAATATTTCTTGATTCATATAATTTTAGAGAAATTCTTTCAGATACTATCAAATCATGTTCTATAGAAAACAATAGCTCTTTGCGGCGACTATGAATTTTCAAAATATGTAGAGGAGTAACTCTAGAGAGAAGATTTGTTCTCTCTTGATCTATACACGAGACACTATATTCAATGGTTGTTGGAGGTGGGCTTCGCTCCCCCAAGATCACAGTTCCACGACAAAAGGTCAATCAAAAAAGAAGGGGTGACCAACTTCTGAACTAAGACAAACAAAAACGGTGTGATGCCACAAAAATAAGAAAAAACATGGACACGAATCTATGACGTAACATAAAAGGACACACTGGGCCCATTTTCGTGGTGGAAACAATGATCAAAGAAGAAGGTCAGATGCGACTAGGTTAGAGCTACAACGAAGTCAAGGTCGAACGATCAAGACCTGAGGCCAAAAGTCAAAGTGTACAAATAACGTGACATCACCCTCTGTCGAAAGTGGGAAACAAGCACAACAAATAACAAGGTAAAATGACAAAAGAAGACGGCAAAATAGTACAGAAAAAGACAGCGGCCCTTTTTTACCCTAAAGAAGTTCCATAGACATTTTCTTGACAAAGAACACGTCTGGACAATCGCGCCAAGTACGAACACTAGACATGCGCACAGTGATTAAAGCCTAGTAGTCTGCCGATCATCTGTACATAGGAGAAATGGGCGAAGAAATAAAAATTTAGGAAAAGTTGAAAAGAAGGCTCTCTCAAGTTATAATAGAAGAATAACATCAAGGAACAAGACATCCACAACCAAAGACAAACGGGAGAAGAGATTAGTTAGAATCAACCTCGAATCACCTTCGAGGCTGATAATTATTATTTCTGTTTAAGTTGTATCTTTTCAAACATTTGTAAAGAATAGTTCGCCCCATTTTAAGCCTTTTTAACACATGTTTTTCTCATACCCATGTAACCACTCTGTTGATATATATTGTATCCATATATATTGTCTATGGTAGTTTAGATTTTTACTTTGTACACAATTAGGTATAATCACTTGTATATATGTTTGGTCTTGTAGTCTTAATACAATGATAGAGAAAACTTTAATACGTCTTTGCTGTAACATGGTATCAATTCTCTTAAGTCGATAATACCAAATTCGAAACGAGTAAGATCCTTGGAACCATACAACTTTCGATATCTCTTTCGTTTCGATCTTTTCCTAACCTTGGCTTGCTTGAATATTCTATCAAGTAAGTCTCCTCTCGAAAACAATGGGTGATGAAACAAAGAAATCTAAAGAACTTGTGATGACTGCACAAACACGAAGAGTTCGTTGGAAAATTGAACCATATGATTTGACTTCCAGCGATAATCCAGGCAGTGTGATCTCGTAATCTCCACTACAAGGACCTAATTATGATGAGTGGGCTACGAACATTATGTTAGCAGTTAAAGCAAGAAAGAAATTCGGGTTCGTGGATAAAACCATCTCGAAACCCGTTGAGGATGATGATGATCTTGAGAATTGGTGGGTGAATAACATTGTGGTTGGATCATGGCTCAAACTCACCATCAACAAGAAGATTTGTTCTTCGCTTTCTCATCATGAGATAGCTCATGATTTGGGGACTCATATATGATGGCTCAGGTTTTCACCCAAGAAATCACTGCAAGCGTACAGAAG
>OVAN01015428.1:0-11338 GCA_900406275.1 Anastatica hierochuntica
TGCTTAGGTGTCATCATTTGGAGAGTCTCTAGTATTATTATAGTATTGATTCCCATTTTAATATTATTTTATATTTTTCAAAAGATTGAAGACTCGATAGAAATTGAGTGAATGGAGCAACCTACTTGAGACGTGCTTCACATGATGTAATAAATACTAGTGACATGTGCAGTTTACTACTATTTACTACTATTTNTATTGCTTTTTCATGAAACGACCAGTTATGTACTACGTTGATTTTGTTTGTTATTGTTATAGACTAGTGACCTTGAAATATACAATATAACAGAAATGGAGCAAATCCATCCACCGGTAACCTTCGGCGGCTCACTCAAGTTTAAGGTTCACCGGCAGAAGCCAGAGTTAGTTTCTCCGGCGAAGCCTACACCGAGAGAGTTTAAACTCCTCTCGGACATAGACGACCAAGAAGGGCTAAGATTCCACGTTCCCAGCATCTTTTTCTACAGAAACAACCCTATTGTTTACTCCGATCCGGTCACAGTGATACGGAAAGCACTCGCCGAGACGCTGGTCTACTACTATCCGTTGGCCGGTAGGCTCCGGGAAAGACTGAACCGAAAACTAGGCGTTGATTGTACCGGCGAAGGCATTTTGTTCATTGAAGCAGATGCTGACGTGACACTTGTTGAGTTTGAAGAGAAGGATGCTCTTAGGCCTCCTTTCCCTTGCTTTGAAGAGCTTCTCTTTGATGTGGAAGGTTCAAGTGAGCTGCTCAACGCTCCCTTGATTCTTATGCAGGTCAGTTTCATCTATAATACTAATATTCACTTAAAAATACAAGATATATTTAACAAAAAAAAATACAAGATATAAATATTTTTTTGTTAATAAGACATAAAATACTTGACTCAAAATATTTTTAAGAATCTAAAGTAATTAGAAGTTGAAAAAACTAAAATATTTTTTATTGTTTTTTTAAGTCTTTTATGGTTTATTTATGATTTTGTGTACTTCAGCCAATAGTTTCTTCATAATTTTTAAAAACAAAACGAAAATAATATTAGATAGCGAATTTGACATTAGTATTACTATGAGTACAATTTTCAAAAATACAATAAAATAACTTTTTTTGGTAAAACATTTTTTTGACACATTTTTGGTAAAACATTAAAATTGGTTTTTATTTGAAAACTGTCATCACAAAATTTTTTTACTCCAAATATACCATCATACTTTTTTTATAAAATACAACAAAATTAAACATAAGTTTTAAATTATCAGAGCTAAACTCTAAATCTTAAAAACTAAATCTTAAATATCTAAAAATTAAACCACAAATAGATAATACTAAATTTAAATATAAAGTTTAATTTTTAGACTCCCTCAAAAACATTTTAGTCTTGAAATTTATTTCTAGTGCCACTTGTATTCTTGGAAAACAAAATTTGCATGATCGTATTTGGAACAAAATATTTATGATAATACGTTTGGGAAAAATAATATAGTAGTATTTGAATAATTTCAATCATACAATTCCGTGTAGGTCACGCGCTTGAAATGCGGCGGTTTTATCCTCGCCGTCAGACTCAACCACGCCATCTCCGATGCCGCAGGCCTCTCCCTCTTCCTCAAAACGATGAACGAGTTCGCGCATGGTTCTAAGGCGCCCACAGTTGCTCCGGTGTGGGCACGTCACCTGCTGAGTGCAAGAGTACCGCCGCGCGTGACACACGCTCACCGCCAGTACGACAAACAGGCTGGGGTTGATACGGAACCCTCCACCGGCGATGGAGAGCCTCTGGTCAGCCGGTCCTTTTTCTTCGGCAGTGCCGAGATGTCCGCTATTCGGAGGCTCCTCCCACCAAATCTCGCCAACGGCAGCACCGATGTGGAGGTTCTGACGTCATTCCTATGGCATCATCGCACGGTCTCTCTGGGACCCGACCCGAACAAGGAGATGCGACTCATGTTCGTTGTCAACGCCCGTTCAAAGCTCAGAACCCCACCGCTGCCACGTGGATACTACGGAAACGCATTTGCGTTCCCAGTGGCAATCGCAACGGCTAGAGAGTTAGTTGAGAAGCCGTTAGAGTTTGTTCTGAGGCTAGTGAAAGAAACGAAATCGAGCGTGACGGAGGATTACATTCGTTCGCTAGCAGATCTGATGGTGACAAAGGGAAGGCCAGGCTTCACGACAGACAGTACCTACTTGATAGCGGACGTTAGAATTTTCGCAGACATTGAGATCGGAAGTTGGGGGAAACCCATTTACGGAGGAATCGGAACACCAGGAATTGTGAATTTTCCAGAGTCCAGTTTCTACGTTTCATTTGAGAACAGAAAAGGTGAGGCTGGGATCGTTGTACCTGTTTCTTTGCCGAGGAAGGCGATGCAGAGGTTCGAGGAAGAGCTCGACACCGTGTTTAACTGTCGGTTTGTATTCAATGGAGGAAGCAAGACCCCTAATAGATTAATCATGTCTTCTCTGTAACGTGTCTTGCTCAATGTAAAACTTTGTACTTGCCTTCTTTATCACATAAATAAATTCAAAACCGATGAGCTGATTGTAGTTTTCACAACAGAGAACAAAAGCCACAGACCAATCTTAAGAGGAGTTAGTGAATTTGGACAAGGCAGAGGTGTCCAAAGCATTGAACTCCTTCACTGCCGCAGCAACCACAAGGCCTAACTTCACAGCATCATCCTCGCTCTGTGCCTGCATCCGATTGAAGAAGTCGAGTGAGAGTTTTGGTTTACCAAATCTAAGTCAAGCTTTAAAAACATGTGTGTACCTCGATGTTAAGGGGAAGAACAGGATCATGAAGAGACAGTCTGAGAAGAAACCATCCACCAAATCCCGAAACGCGGATCTATTTTTGTTTTCCAAAAGGTGATGGAAAGTATTATTATAGTATGCAGTATAGGCAGACTTTTAGGGAGAGAGCAATCTTAACACTCACCCCTTCATAGTTAACTGGAGCTCTTTTAAGATTTGGATTTGTTTCTATCGAGTTTGACAAGTGGTGGAGGACCATCTCTCCATACTCACGGAAATCTCTACAATTTTTCCGGTAATTAGTGAAATGCACAAAAAGAACGGTAGTCAAGAATTAGAGTCAGTCATCAATCATACCTTCCTTCAAGGTCGGGGTGATTCTTGTCGATTTTAAGCCTCAGTTCTAAAGCCACTCTCGGCTCCTCCAGACCTTCAACAAGATCTGTTAAAACTTTGCTTCCACTTCCTTTACCAGCAGCACTTGCCGCAGCCAGTTTATTCAATATTTTTACCTGCACACTGCAAATTTCAGTTTCTTTTCTTCAAACCACAGCAACCATGTAACTGAGAAAATGAACTAACCATGAGGTAGGCCCCATCATCGAGCCAGTGGTTTTCTTTAAGAGCTCCATGACCACTTGTTTCTATAGCCAGATGTGTTTCTTCTCCAGTGGAGTTCTGCAATCACATAACAGCTTACATTTCATATTAGAAAGATTAATGTAGTAAGGTTTTCTGCCAGAATGTATAGTTTCTCCATCTACCTTAAGTGCAACTTAATAGTATTCCCTTTTCTACTGTATCAAGTCTAGCACAACTTAAATATCTAGCAGCAATTGGCACCAAAGCATGAATACCCAAAAGATATGATTATCCAGACTTATTACCAAGCGAATGGCTTCATCAATTACATTCTTGTAGCCTCTTTTGAATCTGTGATGCTTTCCTCCTAAAACATTTTTGGATCAGCAAAAAGTTTCACATAAAAAATAAAACAACATGCCGGTAAATTGTTGGCATACCGAGTTTCTTCTCGATGAATGAGGTCAAACCGTCTGAAGTGACGCTATCCGTAACAATAGTTGTGCCAGGGTGCTAGATGGACAATGAAAGAACATTAGGACACATAAATCTGTTAATATACAATATATGTGACACCCAATCACGGTAGTGACGAATTGGTTAGCGCATATCTTACTTCTTCTAGAACAATGGCTGATAGCAAGGCAATAAGACGATTTCGGTTAAACTCACGGCCAGTTGAATCCACAGCAGCAGACCTTCACAAAATAGTTCGTCAGAGGCAATCTAACAATTTCGCTTAAGTAACAGAGATAGCTCCACTTTACTTACCTATCAACATCAGTGTCAAAGATGATACCCAAATCAGCCTTATTATCAAGAACAGCCTTGGTTATAGCTTCCATAGCCGACTTGTCTTCCGGATTTGGGATATGATTTGGGAACATACCTGATATCCAGAAGCTTTAATTAACCACTAATTCAAATAGGCCAAGCTATACTCATACGCATAGATATTACCATCTGGTTCCAGAAATTGACTGCCAGAAGTAATTGCTCCTAATGGCTCAAGCACTCTGGCCTGTCAGGTATCAGATGAAGAAAAAATCAACAGCGGACAAGTCTATAACGTAGTTATGATAAAACAAAAAACTGCCTAAACAGACAATTCAGTTCTGAATCCTAACATATACAACAGAAAGAAGAAAAAAATCACGAGCACTGGACTCACAGCAAAAAATCCTCCAGCTCCATTTCCAGCATCAACAACTATATGGAATCCCTCTAGAGGCTTCTCTGAAAGTCAGAAACGCCCCAAATTAGGCTTGATATATTAGCAGCAGATAAACAAAAGTTCCTGAAAGTTATTAATACAAGAATACCTGGAAAAAAAATATCTCAAAGGAGTAATACCTAAATCTCCTGCTGCTGTTCGAACTGCCTTTACAAGACCAGAGGTGTATACTGTCATGTAGTCAACCTTCTTAATAGAAGAATTTTCTCTCTGCGATTTCCTCAGATGGTCATCAGAAATGTTCTTGTAAATATCCGCAGCTCGCTCCAAAATGTTTTTGATATCAACCTTCCCAAGCCCTCCATCACTGGTAAAGAACTTGAATCCGTTCCTGTTGTAAGGAAGATGGCTTGCTGCTCAAAATAAAAGCATAATACCATATGAAGTACAAGATTTGAAAAGTATCACTAAGTTATGACTACTATTAAGAGAAAAACTACATGTCATGAGAAGCAAGATCAATAATGTACCTGTTATCATGATAGCCCCATCAGCTGGGCAAAAGAATGATTCATCTTCAGTCAATGTGCTATTAAACATTGCTGGTGTTGATGCTAATCTGTAAAAATATAAATCAATATTCATGAGATGTGATTCAATAATTTATATGGTAAATACGATTCAAACAACAATACGACCCAGCAGCACTACACTCAAGAGAGTTACCAAAAGAGTTATCAAAATTCTTGATTGTTGCATTTGCATTGCTACCAGTTACAACTACATGTGGGAATATAATATTCTAACATAAAAACAAAAAAAATTTCCTTAACGTCTATCTGAGGAACAAGCATAAACAGTGGATATTCCAATGCAACAAAGGCTAATTATCACTCACCCGAACTGAACAACGTCTAATCCAGAAACAACAAGACCTCGAGAAACCGCCTCCTACAAGATAAACATTGGAATAAGATAGTGTTTCAAGATGTGAAAACTTCTTGGGCTAAAACTGAGAGCAACGAGAAATATAGATCAATCGCTTCGAGGTAAAAAACTAAGGTCTCGGCTATTGCCACATGGGAAACGTCCAATAAATCTAGGAATTAGAAACGCACCAGCAAGGTTTGTGCCGATATGCGAGAATCATGGCCAACAGAAACTCTCAACTGACGAGATTCAGCGGCCTTCTTCTTGTGTAACAGCCATTGCCCAAACGCAGCAGCTATGGCTTCAGTCACTGGTTCAGTAAGGCTTACAGGTTCCCCCTCAACCCCAGCGACAGCTACACCCCGAATATCGCTGGAGAGAGAAAACAAAATGAAACATAGCTTCAGTCAACTAGGATAAAATAAGAAGAATTACACGATGTAATTTGCTACAAGAAAAAGACTGACATGGAACCATTCCACAATGTGAATGCCTATTAGTACTTTTTTAAACGTCGTTGAACAGAGAAACAAAAGTAATGATTAGCTGGTAAGTAATGCATGGTTCACCTGCCATTCTGAAGCTTCAGGAAATCAATCTGGTCAAGAGACGGTGCATTAGCAGCACTTGACAAAGCAGCTGCAAATGAGATCCAAAGTAAGTAACCCATTTCAACAAGAAAAAGGAATATCTCCATACTCTTTGCCAAGCAACATAGGGAACTAGTACACAAAATACAGGGTTATAAAAGTGTTGATGCCGGGAAAAACAACTAACGACGGAAACAAAGTAAAAGCGGGGATCAATGGGCAAAGCTGAAGTATGTTCTTTTCATCTAAACCTTGATACCAAGAGTCTAGAACGGACCATTGCAGTAAAAATGTCTATGCTTGGAAATAGGAGTCTGGTATTTCGACAAAGTGTGGGCACGCATGGAAGAGTTGAGGTTGTGTGCTAGATTCCCTCTTGGACAGGGAAGTAAAGCAGACATGTATGGTTCGGGTTCTCTTTGGGATCGTGTCTTAAACTGCTTATTTTGTAGGTAGCAGCACTGTACTAGATTAAACTTTTGAAAAACCTTGCCTGAAAAAATAAAAAAAAATTCATGTTTCTTAAAAAAAAACATGAATCTTGTCTTTCTCAAGTCAGCGAATGAAAAATTGATAATTTAGTAAGAAGCTACGAGGATTGATCATTAAGGATTCGCTGTGATGCAAAAGGACTTTAAAATGATACTTTCAGAAACATTCTGATTTACTTAGCCTATCTAGAATCATTCTGAATTGAGTTCTCAATCATCGAAACGATTTGAATCAAAACTCCGATCAACAACAAAAAAAACTAGGAAAATTTAATGGATCCAACTAAGGCGATATGAGTAGGTGGCAACACAACTACACAATCGAATTTAAGAAATCGACTTCTGAAGAACGAATCTTGTAAACGGGAAACAAAAATGCATACCTTCCATTGAAGACGCTAAAGAGCTCAATAAAAATCAGGCGATAGAGAGCGATGTGAGTCTATGCTCAGGAGATTGGAGAAGGAGCTCAAGTCTGAGACTTTGACAGCCAAAAACCAAAAGAAATGTCTAGTTGTTGAGAAAATGGGCTTTGAATACTTTTAAAAAAGCTATGGGCTTTTTGTTTTTGCGTCTGTATGTTTACCAACTACACAAATTACTACACAGATTATAATAGCCTCTTTTTTTCACAAATTATAATAGCCTTATATGTCGAAAATATATTTCAGATGTACTGTATGTACATATGTTTTACATAAATGACATATATGTGTCTAACTAATTTAAATTATATTTCACATGCTATCTGATCCGACGGTTTGGCCAGATTTTGCGATAGAGCTTCAGGAAGTTGAACGGGCGAAGTTAGCTTTTCACAGTTTCAAAGTTTCATATGTTCCACGGGGTCTTCTTTCGAAGGCAGATCATTTAGCTAGATTAGCTAGACGGCACTCGGTTGTTTTCTCTTTCGTTGGTTGTTCTATTTCCGTGTGGCTTGCCGCACCACCTCAAACTTGAATAATAGAATAGCTTTTTGTGGAAAAAAAAAATTAAAAGGAGGTAAATATGACTTCCGACTATCCAGATAAGGAAACTAACTTTTGACACATCAAATCTATAATTGACGGAAAGAAAAAAATATTCTCAACTACTTGGTCATTCTTTTTCTCTCCTCACCATATCGATTCATCTCTTTCTACTCAAAATATTTGTAACGTCGGAATCAATATTTATATATGTTCTTATTTCTTTCTTCTGTATCCTCTAAAATTTTCTAAACATACCCATATGTTTGAACTCGAGCTTATGGTATGAGACTCCAACTGTTCTTCGCCTGAAATTTTATGAGCTTTTATCTATTTGGATTTGTGATATGTTATGATTGCTTTGTACTTTTAGATATGTGTAAAGAAAGCGATCGTCATGGGCTTAGAGACTTTAAAGTTAATGGATCATGATGAATTGATGATCATCATTTTAGAGTTTCAACCTGAAATTTTGTTTCTCGAACTGGCTTCGTTGAACAAGATTTTACATATGGTCGATCTTTAGTTGAACCAGAGCTAAATAATCTATTGAGATCAGATTTATATATGTGAAAATCTTTGCCGGAGTTGGTGGATTACCATGAATGTGAGCTACAATGTGATCCTTCCATATTTGAGATGAGCTTAGAAGAATATACTCTAGAACTAACATTATCGAGATGCCATCTTTCGTAAAAGAGGGATCGGCAACCTTAGTCAGATTTCTGAGAGATGATTTGAAACGTGAGGCCCAGAGTTCATCCTTCGTAGGAGGAGCCCCACAAATTTGAGTAGAAGAAACTGGATTCTTCATTGTAGGGGTCAAGAACGAGAGGATGTCCAGAGATGTCAATTTGTCGGGTTGTCTGTGGGAAAACCCAATCCAAATCATTAAAGGCGGGCCATGATCACGCCCAAAAAACACATGGTCCAATAGGATCGGAGACCAACCTTGTACATAGACAGATTGGTCGAGACTAAATGGACATTGGACTACCCAAAATATTAAAAATGTATGGTTCACTTCAATTTTGGAGAAAATCATATTTTGGTTCACTTCAATTTCTCAAATTTTCCTATCAAAAAAGTAAATCAGTCTATTTTCCGCAAAAACGTAAATTCGTTGATTTTTCTGCGCAACAACGTAAGTTTATCGATTTTTCCGGAAAACATAAATCCGAAAATTTTCTCACCAAAGACGCAAATTTGTAAATTCTCCCACCAATAATGCAAATCCACGAATTTTCTCTCTGAACCCGTCGATTTTTCTATAAAAACGTAAATCAACAAATTTTCCCCTAAAACGTAAATCTGCTATTCTCACCAAAAACGTAAATTTTTAGATTTTACGCCAAATCGTAAATCAATCAATTTTCTTACAAAAACATAAATCCGTAAATTTTCTCGCCAAAAAAATAAATCTGTAAATTTTTCTGTGAAAACCCAAGTCTGTCGATTTTTTTTGCCAAAAAAATTTTTTTTTGTAAATTTTGAATATATTTTTAAGTTACATTCAGGGTAGTCTAGCTCACTCTTGTAAATATTGCAAATATGGAATATATAAATAATTTTGATTAATGTGAGTATGAAATATTTAAATTAAATATAAATGAATAATAATGAAATTAATTATAAATTGATGATTAAGAAATTAACTTTAAATTTTATTGGTCGTCCATGGACATGTTCATTTGGTCATTACCTTTATTGGTCTTGGAAACTTTTTGAATTGTTGTCCATTATGAACCGACCAATTTTAGCCTAGAAAATTAATGGTCCGTTGTGGACAGCCTAGCTATGCGCTAGACGGACCAATTGACACCTCTAAAAATGTCCACTAGTATTGACGGCGAGAGAATTTCCGGTGGAGTTGACAGCGGACAAGATCTGCTGAGAAATAGCAGATCTGGTGGTATTGGTGGTGCAGGAGGAGGTTTAGGGGTTGAGGAAGCCATTTCAAAAAGAGTGGGAGACAGTAAAATTCTCTCTGGAGTGCGCAAGGCACCTCGACGGTGAGGGTGGTGGTGATACGACGAGACTATCACCAACCTTCAAATGGTAGATGTCAATATATCCATTGATTCTATGTTTTTTAATAAAGTTATTGCTTATACTATGAACAACCAATTTGGAGGAAAGAGTTGTATTCAAGTTTAAAGTTTTTTAATGAAAGTACCATACATGAAGCTAACAAAGTTGTGTTGGAGATTCCAGGTATACCATCACAAATCTACAAAACCAAATAAATCATTGACTGATAGCCAATTTATATACATAACTAAAAATTTAATCTAATTAGGCTATAAGATATATAAAGCATTAATATTTTGTTGTTATTAAAAATAATATTTAGTGTTATTAGGAATTACTTCGGTAAAAAACTCCAAGAAAAAACGTAAACCAGATGTGATAGGAGACTTTGATAAGATCAAAATGACCATGAGACTAAGGAAAGCAGATGTTAACATAATCGAGGATGGACATAATGATAAATGGAGCCATCCGATGATGATGGAAGCTCAAATTGGACACCTTTGCAACCATATGAGTTGTGCAAGTGGGCATTAGTTACGAGTACGGATTTAGCTGGACAGGTAATAGTTTTCGATATGGGTGTGGTTAAGTGTATTAATAACAAAGATAAAGGGAAGGCTTCATAACATATAGGAGGACCCCATGCGTGTGCAAGCATTTTCAGAGAGATCCACTACTCATATCAACAAAAAATGAAAGAGGTCTCATTGCAAGGGTGAACTATGTGATTGGATTTTTTAACACTGGAGAGGAGAAAAATGTACGACATCACCCTCATAATTGCCTCAAGGGAGAAGAAGCAGACCAAATGATAAAGAATGAAGCAAAACAAAGAAAAGGTACAACACAAAACTAAATGCTTGCAAATTAGAAAAGAATGACAACATAAATACAGTAGGTTACATTTATCGGATAAATGTTGCATTTTAAAAAAGATTATGTTAGATAACTCTTATAATTTCTTAACTAAAATTGGTTTCTTATCTATTAATTTTTTCTTGTGCAGCTAGCGCGGTCGAAATATATACGAAAGCCTCATCAGCAAATACAATATTCTACAATTGTAAGTTTCCATTATAGTATGAATATTTAATCCGCAAATCCTATTTATCCAATGTTTAAAAAAATTTACTAACAAGTTCACATTACCAATGCAGGTGGGTGTGACCGATACTCCACTTCTCGTAATTTCATAATTCTTCTATCCAACGAATACATACTACAAAAAGAGCAATAATAACTCATATACAAATGTCTTCTTCAGTACAATACAAAAATGCACGAAAAAATAGTATCAAAGAGACTGACAAAAAGACATGAAGGTAAATTTTTAAGACACTTAATCTAGTACTATCAAATAAAGGCTTATAAATAATAAATGACTACATTTTCATAATTTGAAATTACAAGCGAGGTGTTAATAAGCCAACTACAATTCTTAAAAAATATATAAAATGAAAGATACAACTACTTTTTTAGGAAATCTTAAATTACACTAGGAGAAATCTCGCGCTACGCTCGGGTTTGTGTTTGTATTTTTTCTAACTTCTCAAGTTTGAGGTGCGATTTGATGAAATCATTTTTTATTTGTAGTATTTTTATTACAGTGGATTCTTATTAAGAGTGTGTAATGTTTAAAAGTTTAGTAATTTGAATATGAAAGCAATAACTAATAATAATGTGTTTAAAATTTAAAAAATGTTCAATAGGCATAGCACTTTTAGTTAACCACATGAATACAAAGTTTCTCGACAAAACAACCTCACGTAGTGTATGCATGATTGTTGGTGCTCATATCTTCTCTTCGGGAAGACTTCATGTGTTTTTTACAT
>OVAN01015429.1:0-11337 GCA_900406275.1 Anastatica hierochuntica
GATTGATGTATGCATCGACAACTGCATGATATTTTGGAAAGATGATGAAAATTTTCAAGAGTGTCATTTTTGTGGGAAATCGAAATATCAACCTACAAGTGGACGAACTCGCGTACCATTTCAGCGGATGTGGTACTTGCCAATCACTGATAGGTTGAAGCGACTATATCTTTCAGAGAAGACCGCAACTGGATGAGATGGCATGCAGAACATAGAATTGGGAATAGAGAGATTACACATCCGTCTGATGCGAAAGCATAGAAACACTTTCAGTTGGTATACCCTGAATTTGCACTTTTAGCACTTTCAAACATACGAGAAACATGATACCGTAAAACGTATACCCTATATCTTGTAATTAATAATTAATATATATAATTAAAAAAATTGCGAGGATTCCTCGCAATTTCCTCGCAATTTGTGGCGGATGTAATTAATTTACGCGGTTTATCAAAAATTTCACCAAAAATTGCGACAAAATTGTGAGAAACCCTCGTAGATTCCTTGCAATTTGTGGCGGGTGTAATTGATTTACATGATTGATCGAAAATTCCACCAAAAATTGCGATAAAATTGCGAGGAGTCATCGCAATTTTTGGCGTAAAATCGAAAAAAGCGGAAAATCCCCAAATATTGCGAAGAATTTGCGAGTGTTTGCGAGAAAACAAAAATATATATATATATATACCACAACCCACCAAATCCTCAACTCACTCGTCCACAACTCTCTCTCTCTAAAAAAACACATATCTCTCTAAGAAAATACTCTCTCAACCTCTCTACCATTCTCCCATGGATCCGAACTTTAATGTAAAGTTTAAAGTTCATTGTTTGATACTTGTTATTATTTAGAAAGTTAAAAAAGTTTTAGGTGGTTTAGATAGTAATTATTAGATATTTCCGGAATAAAATGTAGAAAATAACTATTATACTTAGTATTTATATGTAGAAAGTTTATTAAAATTTTATTATTAATCTATAAAAATGTAAAAGAAAATTAAATAATTTTTTAATCGACATTAAATTTTAAAAATAATTAAAAAGTTTATTTTACATAATCATTATTAGGTCGACGATCCTTTCGGATTAGATGCCTATCTGTAGATGTCAAGTTGGCCTCAACCGGGACAGATGTCCGGTACGGGCGCTTCCAGTTCAGCACGTGTTCCGGAGACGTCTCCGTCTTTTCCGACGCATCAAACCCAGACCCCGACACCACACCCGCCGAGGATTTCACGTGAGGATCTTCTCCGGAGTCCTGCTCAGACTTCACCCGCACCGACCTCCCAGGATATTCTGATAATTTTTTCTAAAGTTTATTTTCAAATTCATATTTTTTATTATATATCTACTAATTTGAATTCTTTTTTTAATTCCAGGTTCGATGACGACGGGAAGGTTGCACAGAAGGTAACAAAGATCTTCCAGCACCAGTTCAGGGGGCCTTACACGAGCATTAGCAAGGTGCCTCAGTCCATCCGCGACGCATGGTTCAACGCGTTCATCGTAAGTATTTAATTTTTGAATATTAATTTTTATTTTGAACTATTAAATATTTAACGTTTGTTTTTTCCAGCAATCGTACAACTGGGACCGAGCTTATGACGAATGGGTGAAGGAGACGTTCGAGAACAAAGTAAAAGACCGCCTCGTGGACCAAGCCCATCGATGGAAGAAAAAATGGGCCCGTCAAGAGGTCGAGAACGGGAGGCCAAACTGGATGGACAACGACGTCTGGCTCCAGCTAGTGCCCATTGGGAGGGGGAAAAACACATTTTGAGGAGCAAGCAGGCAACCGCGGCCCGGAAGAACCCTGAGACGCAGAGGGCGGAGCCGACGCATACAGCCGGACGTGATTCATTCAGGGCCAAAGCCCGAAAAATTGCAAGTATTTAAATTTTTTAAATTTTAAAGTAAATAAGTAAATGATTTAAATAATTTATAAAAAAATTGAAATGTTTTAAAAAATTTTAAAAATTAAATGTTTTAAATATTTAAAGTGTTTATTAAATAATGTAAATAATTTTATAAATAAAATAGGCTAAGAGAGGTGTCGACATTTCCGATCTTCTAGCCGTGCTAGAAGAGACGAAGAAGAAGTCAGACGACACCTTCGTATATGCGAAGTCCGAGCAGCTCGCTGCCAATATCCACCGCCAGATCGATGATGCGGAGATGGCTCTTTCGATGGAGTGCACGGATAGCCCCGTCCAGTCTACGTGTCTTTCCCAGTTCGAGAAGAACAAGATTTTCGTTGAGGTTAGTAGTAATTAATTTTAATACGTATTTTGTTTTTTTGAATTATAATATGATTACTAACGTTTATTGTTTTCTTCTGTAAATTGCTCCCCGGTCGAAAGGGCGATTTTTTGGTGTTGGGTCTCTCCAATCTGAGGCTTCTTCGCGAAGAAGCTAACATGGCTCGCGAGGAGGTCAGCGTTGTTAGGTCGACGATCGTCAGCTATGCGCAGCAGGTTAGCGAGCATTCTCGTCTTTTCAGTTGGCTTGCACGGACCAACCCCGAGTTTGCTCAGTACGCCAATGAGGTTCAGCAGGAGCAGCAGCAACCGAGAGACGACGTTTAGATTTTAGGATCTATTTTTGATTTGTAAAATATTTTTCGAAACATTATTTTGTATTTTCAAATTTGAATTTAAAATATATTTCTTTTTCATTTTAATTTTAATTGCATTTTATAATTATTTTTGTTTATTTTTAATACATTTTATTTAATTAATTTCAATTAATTTTATTTTAAAAGATAAACAATTTGCGAAGAAATTGCGAGGAACACACGCATTTCCTCGCGTTTTGGTCGCATATTTTTCCGACGAAATTGCGAGCAAATGGGATTTTTCCTCGCAATTTCGTCGCAATATTTTGCTACGAAATTGCGAGAGAAATTACCATTCCATCGCAATTTCATCGCAATATTTTGCTACGAAATTGCGAGAGAAATTACAAATTCCTCGCATTTTCCTCGCAATTTATTGCGATTACATATTTTCTCGCAAATATTTCGCATTATTATTCATAGCAATTTCTTCGCAATTTTGCGGCCACAACGTGGGTAAACATTTTCGTCGCAAATTTGCGAGGAAACTACGACGAAAGGAAAATTGCGACTAACGATTAACGATTGCCTCCGTTTCCTCGCAATTCTCCAATTGCTAGGAATTTGTCCCTCGCAACTAACGTTATTTCTTGTAGTATTAGCTTATGTACCGATTTTTTCATGATGAATTCTGATATTTCCGCATCTCTTTGCTCCTTTATGCATTAAATCCATTCCAGAGTGTTTCCAATTGATCTTCAACTTATTTGTCACCTAAAAACACATGAGAACAACCCAAACCCAAACCCAAATGCAATGCAAAACTTCTATTCTATGCAAAGGACTCCTATAAAATCTACGGATGCAAACAAAATAAATATGATGAGATTATAAATAAATTAAAAACAAATAAATATGTAAATGCATGTAAAATATGCACATCAATCATTCCGTCCAATTTCTCTTTTATATGTTTTATATATGTTTATTTTTGGATCTATCATCTATATGGATATATATATATAGAGGGAAAGAGAGGATGCTTTTTATAGTTTTCTACAATTTATGTCTTGACACAAAAAGGTTGTACTTTTACTTGAAATTTGTGATACCTGACACCATTGTGGTTTTTGAATGTTGATCGTGTTTTTGATATGCAAGGTATATGTAAGGTCATATACAACACGTAACACTAAAATCTCCAACGTAACACGGAAATGTATTTTTAGTGTAGTTTTTGCATTAAAATTTTTTCAATCAGACTCTATTATACATTGTCGCACTAAATTTATTACGACACTATTCACAACACTAACACTATTCATTTATTTTTTTAATAAAATGTTACGTTTAATAATTACCAAATGAAAAAAATAAATATATATAAAATAATAAAATAAATATATAGTATAAAATTTTACATGAACTGAAAAACTTATTTTAATATTATTATATATTGAATATTGAATACTGAATATTATTAATATATTTTAAAATATATATTTTGATGAAATACATTTCTAATGTAATATAATTATATTAATAATAAGTGTTTTCATAAATATTTGAGCGAGGCTTCGTAGCCTAGCGGCAAAGCGCTCGCTCATAAAATCTGGGGATCGTAAGTTCGAACCCCCGGTCGCGCGATGTGCGTGTAGGCCCCGTGTGAGGGGCTATGGGCTACCGGATCGGCCTGTTGTGATCCAGACCCCTCGTATGTAAAGGATAAATTCTCGGTATTAGGGTAGGGCCACCGGACCGGCCCGTTGTGGCCCGGTTTGCCAACAAAAAATATACTAAATAATAATGAAAATCTATAATTTGATAATATAATAATAGATAAAACATTTTTAGTGCAAAATTTAGTGTTATGGTTGGAGAATAAAATTTTTTAAATGTTGAAATTATACTAAAATGGTGTAGTTTCAACACGGAAAATGGTATTGTGGTCGGAGAAAAGATATTGATTTGACAGTACTTTGGTAAAAGATTCATACATTTACTCAAGATTAATTTACAGAAATACACTTAAAAGAAAAAGAAATTTTACATTTACATCTGTCTTTTAATGGTTCTCAAATATACACTTCAAATATTAGGGTTTAGGGTTTAGGGTTTAAGGTTTAGTGATTAGGGTTTAGGGTTTAGCTATTAGGGTTTAAAGTTTAGAAATTATGGTTTATGGTTTAGGGTTTAACGTTTAGGGTTTCTTTTAGTTTAGGAGTATAATGGTCTTTTTCATTAAAAAGGGAGGTGTAAAAATAAAAATTTTTCAAGCAGAAGTATTTTTGAAAAACAGACAATAACAAAAGTGTATTTTTGTAAGTCTCCCTTTACTCAATGAACTCCTTTTACAAACTACTTTTTTCTTTTCCTTTTCCTTTTCTTGGGTTACAAGTTGGGAGATATAGGTTGTTATGTTTTCATATAGTCACAAAGCCAAATCACATGGTATGTCTTTCAATTATCATTATATCATTATTTAGCCGTCATTATTATATACTTTTTCTCAACAGCATCAATATTAATTCATTAGTTTTTTGTTAAATAACTTCTTCAAATTCAATAATAATTTCCCTAGTTGTTGATATTATTTAACAAAATATAAAAAGCTCACATGTAATTTTATTATAGAGGTGATTTCGACTCCACTAAATTGTGTTCCCGCGTTTCCAGATTATTTGATTATAGATCCGATTAAAAAAAAAACTATAGAACATGATATACTACGGATAATTAGGGAAGCATGTAAAAAATATAGGTGGATACTATTATGCTGTCTCGTTGTCAGTTGATATGCATATTTTATATTTTATATATGCATGCATAAAGGTATATTGTAAAAGTATAGTGACCTTCATGAAACATTTTTTTATTCGTTTTATGTATGAAAGATTAGTTTATTTGGTATATATCATATCTTACCGATCGAATAACTTATATTCGATTATGTGAATGATTTCCGACTCTATTTTAAAAAGCATCTACTTTATGTTCTTGTAAAAGGAGATGATGACTACTTTTCGTTTGCTTAACCCTGAATCATAACATACAAAAGTAATATAAGAAAAGAACTGAAAACAACTTCTGCATTCAGGTTTTACATTAATTGTATGAAAACCATCCACTTAATTAAAATAAAATACGAAATACATAAAACTAAATTGTATACTTAATATAAAACTTTTTGTTGATGAAAAGCAAGTTTAGATCAATTAGACTAATCATTATTGTATGGATGGATTTTTACCTAGTCACTATATATATTATAACTAAATTTTAAAAGGAGTATGATATTAGACCATCTCCATTAGTGAACCCCTATGGGGTTCACCCAAAAAAAAAATTAATTTTTTCTTTTTTCGTAAAAAAATAAAAAAGAAAAAAAGAAAAATTGGCCAATGGGGAGTCGTCACGTGGCGAACTCCTCATTGGAGAGGTTCATGGGAGAGAGCTTGAGTGAGTTTGTGAGGGATGGAATTCATTGGAAGAAGTGTTTTTTTTCTTGGTTTTAGTGTGAACCCCCATTATAAATCTTTGATTGGGGTGCCCTTAAGTCTTTATAAAGGGAGGAGCCACAAAACAACACTTCGATGATAAGTTTTGATTGATGACAAAGCATCAACTTTGTACTAAATTTCATTTACAAATATTTTTGAATAAGCACAAAAATGGTATCATATTTACTTTTTTCTTGGCAAATCTAATGAAGTTATCTTGTATAGCTGTCACGTTGTAAATTTTAAAAATCTAGAAAACGTACGCTTCCTGCAGGTACGGTACAAAACTTTTATATAAACGTCTGTCTATTGTGGACGTAAACAAATTTTTGTTTATGCAAATTCCAACAATACTCATAAAACAATCAAACATTTTGAGCATTCCCATTTTGGCAATGCATCGCAATCGAAGTCTAGTTGGAAAATTTTGCTTGTTTCTGAGGAGTCAAGCTTTTTAGGATTTTATTATCATTAGTTGTGTTGTTTGTTATTCCGTGTTATTCGATTTTTTTTCCATATGTTAAATTACAGGCTTCCAACTCAAAAACAATCATATTATATATTACGGGATGTTTTATTAAACTTTCGATATGAGACTTTTATCATTAACATCTATCCTCACGCTCAGACATGATCATCTGATGCATGAACTTTTTGTGAGAACAACAACCATGGGGTGGTCCAAGAATCGATTGCTCTGATACCATGTTAAATAATGGACTTCCAATTCAAAATCAATTGACAGTGAGTATATTGACTCATACGTATTACATATTACTTAATGTCCAATTAAACTTCCGATGTGAGACTTTTATCATTAGTTACAAGTTTGTAATGTAATTTGCATCAAAAACATAAAATGGTAACATGTTTACCCAAAAAAATCTTATGCTAATAATTACTCTTAAAAATTTTGTGGTTTAGACATATAACATAAAATCTATAGATAATATTAGTTTGTACTGTGTAATATACTTATACTTATCTTTTTTAAAATAATTTTATGATGTCTAAAGATAATATAAGTTTTTCTTTTTGCTACTACCAAATTTATAATTTTAGTAAATCAATTCAAAAATGATAATATCTTTTGCCACCAGTTTTACTTCTTCTTCGTCTTCGTTCTCTAAATAAAAAGATTAATTCGCCAACCAAATCTGATATTAATAATAGATTAGCTGCAAATGTTTTATGTTGTCTGCGATAGAAAAATAAGTTAATTTATAATGATATTTATAGACATGAATGATGATGAAAATCTCATGTTAATATAATATTTATACTTCAAAATTAAAATGGGCTTTATGTTACATCTTATATATTCAAAGAAAAATATACAACCTTTTTTATGTGTTATTTTTTAAATTAAACAATGTCTTAAAAATTACTAAACATATCTAATGAACTAAAAGAAATAAAATTGACTCTAATTACTTATTCACAAATCAAAAGATTCTCAAAAATACTAAAAAATATAGTTATAAAGAGACGGTCTTTAAAAATAATTTATATAAACTATAAAAACTTAAATTTAGTCTTCTGATGTTTTTAAATAAAAAATACCTCAAGAGTTTTCTTTCATTGTATTTTGGATATCGAATATTATCGAAACCGAACTCGTACCCAAACCCATATGGCTACCCGAAAAACTTAAAAATCACAAACCCAAACTTGAACCCGAAATAACTGAAAATTTTAAAATTTTTGAACTAGAACCCACACCTGAAACTCGAAATAACCGGAAATCACGAACATAATACTCGAAAAATCTAAACATGATCAATTATAAATTTTTTTTTTGTCAATTACACATTAGTCTAAACATGATCAGTCATAAATTAAATACATAAAAATTAAAAAACATATGCGCAGTAGTGCGGATCAAAATCTATTAATAAAATTTTATAGGTTTTCTTTAACTAGTTAATTAATATGAATTAAAAGTTATTAACATTTTCTTTACTTTTTATTTTCATATTAAATAACAATTTTAAAACAACATTTTTCTTTAAAATTAATTTTGTAAAAACATTTAATCACAAAATAATATTAATTAACCTTAGTTAACAGAACTAACTATTATTAATTTATCTATTAATCTAATTGATCGTTTACATAATTTCTGAAAATAATTTTCAAATATTTAAGAATAATATATATTCATTTAAATATGAAAGAATGTTACATTAGCATTACAACAATTTCTGAAAAGTTATTTTTATACTTTTATGCTTAAAAGTAATTTTATATTTTCTACAAGTTATCAATCAAAAAATTTTTGATCAAAACAATCTCAAAATTTACATATCAATATCTTTGGTTCATGTCATATTTTATCAAAATTGTCAGCCTTTTTTACTAATAAAATTAAAATAGATAAACATTTTTAACTAAAAGTACTTCTTTATTAATAGGAAATCTTTTTCTTCTAATTTTTATTTTTCTACACTTTTTTTTCAAAACTACATTCTTCTTCTTCTACTCTCAGAATATACTTTTATTTATAAGTATTAGTTCACTCTATCAAGAAGACGAGTCATCAACAACACATCAATGTCTTTGTGCCAATGTTACTCAATCGAAGCTCATCTACAAAGATAAATTATTCTCTGTTTCCTCTCTCGCCAAACGCTCCTCCTATGTATTATCTGCGACAACTATTCACACAACAAGAAAGGTTGAGATGATGAATAAGATAAATGAGAGGATCCTTCTACGAAATTCATTTGGTTCCTTACCATTTCATGATGATGATGACTCATATGACACTTGTTAACATCCTATTGTGTAACCAAAATCTATATATTCAGTGCTAAAGATGCATGACAGTCATGTATCGAAAAATCCTAATAAAAAGTATCTTTCTTTAGTCATCTTTTTCATTTACACATGGTATCAGAACTATTTTGAACCTTAACAGGTCATAAATGGCAGCAAATCAAGTGCAATATCCATTCTTTTCTAGAATCAATTTCTCGAGCTTTGTCATGCTCAAACTGAGTGATAAAAATTATCTTATGTGGAAGACTCAATTTGAGTCTCTTCTCAGCAGCCAAAAGCTTTTGGGATTTGTCAATGGTCATCTGCAAATTCCAATAACAACAATAGAGGTAAGGAACGGTGATGATGTTCAGATTGTACCCAATCTAGCTTACTACCAATGATATTGTATTGATCAATTGGTACGGTCATGACTACTGAGAACAGTCAGCCAAGAATTTTTTGTATGTTTTTAGTCTTGCCTCTTCTCATGATATCTTGTTAGCCTTAGCTGAGAAATTTAATAAGAGTTCATTTGCCCGTGTGTTTGAGTTAAGAAGAATACTTCAAATTCTGTCTAAGCCTGGGAAAACATATGTTGATTATTGTAGAGATTTCAGATATGTTTGTGATCAATTGAGTTTAATAGAACATCTTGTTGATGAGTCTATGAAGATTTTCACTTTCTTGAATGGTCTTGATAAGGAGTATAACTCGATTGTAACTGTGGTTGAGGATTCCCTGTCTCGTTATCCACCACCAATCTTCAATGATGTTGTGTCTACTGCGGGAAACTTTGATTAGCGTTTACAGTCAAGAGAAGTGTCGTCTGGTGTATCACCACGTATGGCCTTTCAAGCAGAAAATCCTAGAAACGACATTCCCTTTTCAGGACAAAATGGCAGAGGACGTGGAGGATATTACAGATTTGGTAACTATCGTGGTAGAGGAGGTTTTTCTTCAAGAAGAAGAGGCTTCCATCAGCAAGTAAATCAATCTGGTGGAGTCTTTAACTCTGCACATCAATGACCAGTATGTCAAATATGTGGCCGAGTAGGACACTCTGCATTAAAAATACTAGAACCGCTTTGATAACTCATATCAAAGTAATGATGTTCTTGAGGCTTTACCTACTTCGCAAGTGTATGATCCATCAGGGAGAGAGTGGTACCCCGACTCAGACGCTTCAGCTCACTTTGTAAGCTCCCCAACTACACTTCAGGAAACAAAGCCTTACAATGGATCAGAGGCAGTAATGGTTGGTAATGACAACTATTTCCCATCACACATGTCGATTCTATGACTCTGCCATCATCTTCAGGTAGTAACATTCCTTTAAATGATGTGTCAGTTTGTCCCTTGATTAAGAAACAATTGCTTTCTGTGTCTAAGTTATGTGAATATTTTCCTTGTGGGTGTTCTTTGATGCTTCTAGGGTTTACATCCTGGATCTAACAACACTGAAAGGGCTCACAAAAGGATCCACGACATAATGGCTTATATTTTTTGGAGAATGAGAACTTCATTACTTTCTACTCAAATAGAAAGCAAGCTGCCGGTGACTTAACTTGGCATCACAAACTTGGACACACAAGTTCTCAAATTCTTCAACATCTCAATTCTATCAAGGCTATATCCATCAATAAAAATAGTCTTACTCTTATTTGCGAACCTTGTCAAATGATGAAGAACCTCAGTTTACCATTCTCTATCTTTACTAGTACATGTTTTGAACCCTTGGATCGCATCCATAGTGATTTACGTTGTTTTTCGTGGATAATTTTTCTCGCTATAGTTAGATATATCCTTTAAGAGCCAACTCTGATTTTTATGAAGTTTTTGTTCAGTTTCAAAAGTTTTCAAAAGCTGGTTGAGAATAAGTTTGAAAGAAAAATCAAAGCCTTCCAAAGTGATGGAGGAGGTGAGTTTGTGAATAAGAAATTTGCGAGTCATCTAGCTAACTATGGGATTAAACACTTCATCTTTTGTATGCATACTCCGAAACAAAACGGATTAGCAAAGAGAAGGCATCGACATCTCACAAAATTAAGCCTCTCTATACTATTCCACAGTAAAGCTCCACTACATTACTGGATCGAGGCCTATTTCACTGCCAATTTCATCATCATTATGTTACCATCAGCAGCATTGAACTACAAAACACCTCATGAGCTTATGTTCAAACTAAAACCTGAGTATGGCTATCTCTGAGTATTTGGAAGTGCATGCTATTCGTGTCTTAGATCGTGCTTCTCACAAAATGGAACAAAGATCTCTACAATGTGTGTTTCTAGGGTATAATGGAAACTACAAAAGGTATTGTTGCCTCTATCCATCCACAGGTCGGGTTTACATCACTAGGCATGCCATCTTTGATGAACAATGCTTACCTTTCTCTACAAAGTTCGAGCATTTGGTTCCCAAGTACACCACATGTAACACCCCCGATCAGGATTAGGTCAAAGTCAACTAATTCGCCGTGCAACAATCAAACAAGAACATGCACGACAAACCAGTTAACCT
>OVAN01015431.1:0-11337 GCA_900406275.1 Anastatica hierochuntica
TAGTTTTTGGAACCGTTACATTTTCATTTACGATTTTTGAAGTTTCGGATCTATTTCGGATCTGTTTAAAATATCCCGATCCGAACCAAAAATACTCGAAAATATCCGTTTCGGATCCGTTTTAGATCTGTTTTTTTTGTTTTTCAGTTTTTGGAACCGTTACATTTTCATTTACGATTTTTGAAGTTTCGGATCCGTTTCGGATAAGTCAAAAAATTACATGTATATTAATTTTTTATTTTTNTTAGAGACTATGGTTGTAGAACAAAATTTGGTGAGTGTTTTGTCTCTTAACATAAAAATAATATTAAAAGAATGTTAAGAAACCCATTAGGGTTTCTTTGTTAAAGATGGCCTAACCGTGAGTTACCTCGACGAAAGTTACGCCTTTGGAGGGTAATCTCTGTAGCCGAGCATCAGTAGTCTTGGAAAAGACAACACAAAAGCATGTCCTTCTAAGTACTTGTGGGCGATTTCAACTTCAAGAGCTTCAACGCTTTGACCTCGATTAAAGCAAAATCATGAACCTACATGATCAAAAGCTATAAGAGTTATCATTGGTAAGACTAAAGAATCTTTAGAGAACTTGCACACAAACAAACATAAAATTACGAATGATTTTTTTTTTTTTGACACCAATTATGAATGATTTTATAAACATTAAAAATACACATAAAAACATGGGTTGGAGAAAAGAAGAGCACGAGTTCTCGTGCTGTCATGTTGCAGCACCACTTACCACTATTTTCTATAGTATGTCGTTCATGGACTTCACTTTGGTTTAGAAAACTTGCGTCTTTAGATCAATCTCTCGAAACAAGAGATGATGCAACGACAAGAGTAGAGAGGATTAAGACGTTTCTCAGAAGAATGATAATTAGGGGTCCATTCTTTTTTAACTAAAGGAGAAGAGGAGACCCAAAACATACCCCCGTGCAACGATCCCGATGTTATTGGTCCCGATTATATAATCGACGTGTTTTTACTTTTCTGGCCGAATCGTGTGAAACAATTTTAAAAGATAAACGCAAGATAAATCAAGAGAAGATAGGTGTAGAGGTTTTTCATTGGTAAAAAATTACGAAACTTTTCTTAGAGATAATTACATAATTTCGTGCAGGAGTAAAACGGTCATAATTCGGTTGGTGGAGAAAAATGAACGGATATGACGACGCCAACGCAAGAAAATAAAAAAAAAACGTACCCACCAGATCGCTACACGTCAGCTGAACCGATTTTAAAACCTGTTTTTACTATTTTCCAACGAATTTTCTCGCGATGCCACGTCAGTTTTTGACTTCGTATTTAATAATAGTATATGTATATATAACTTCACCCCCGAGTGAATGCAGTCGGATGGACAGATAACATATCCTACTCTACGATAGACTTAAATTATATTTTGAGAATGTGGCTATGTAGCGGATTCATTAGGGGACATCTTTATTATTTACTGCTGAAAGATTGCCAACGTCCGCTTCTTTGATATTTGTTTCAGTATGGTCCAAGTCACTCTTCGTTTCTTTCATCTTACACCAAACCACTAGGTAAACTCCTCCAATCATTATCATTGCACCGATTACACTGTAAGGTTCGCAAGATAAAATAATAAAAACAATACAATTCATACACAAAAGACATTAGTTTGATAGACACATGCACGAGTCTAGTGTACCTTCCCAAGTGAAGCGTTTCCTCCAAAGCAAATGATCCAGCGAGAGCTACGATCACTAGCCTTACAGGACTAAACACCGTAACATATAACGCTCCTTTTGCTTCAACGCACCACGCAACAATAGGCATCATCATTCCTGAAACCACAACGCCCTACATACATATAGCGGAGATAATTAAAAACATGTATCAAACAAGCACACACATGATTAAGAATCACTAATGAGGCATCTATGAATGATCCTTAATCGTTGGGTGGATTGTTTCCTACCGAATAAATCGTAGTTAGGAGGCTCATGTTCCATCCTAATCGCCATTGCTTCCAGTCATGAACCGAACATAGAGCAACAATCATGCACAACAAACTTCCCATTGCATTCATCAGACCTATGTTCCAATATTGTCCTCCAAGTTCCTTGCCTATTTTTTCCTGTAAGAAAAATATTTTACGTTGTTTTACTACCGAATCCGAAAACATGAACCAATTTAATAAAATATCTCTTTTTGCGTCGCACTTTCTTAGGCATACATGTAAATAAATCATCTCTACATACTCTATATAATATGGAGGAGAAAAATAAAAGTAGGACTTGCCTGCAATAGTAACCAAAGTGAGAAGGAAACGTTACTGCCAAAAACCATAAGAATCCCTGGGACTGAGAGGTGGTGGTTAACAGTGGCTCGGCCATATGATTGACCAGAGTTCGAGCTTTTAAGCAAGTCAACGTGTGTTGACCATATATGAATTTCAACACCTTTGTAGAATACAAACACGAGGGCCCCAACGGCACCAAGCAGCGTACCTACAAGCTTAGCCATCCCTTCCTTCGATCCTAGCCGTAGAGTTTCCATCCTGTTAAATTAAAGAAGTACAAATTTCATTACCGTTCTCAATAGAATATACTGTTATTGATTTATGCATTCTGCCATTCTTCTTAATAATAATCAGGGTTGGGCGGGTATCCGGCCGGGTTCGGATCAGGTTCGATCCCAAACTCCAGCCCTACTATACCCGTTCGGGTTTTTTTTTTAGTTTTCGGTTTGGAATTGATTTGGGTAGATGCGAGATCGGGTAAGTTCGGGTAGGGTATTCGTGTTCAGGTATTTGGGATTTTTCGGGCATTTCAGATTTTTTGGGTATTTCGAATATTTTGAGTTTTTTTTCTCCGGATTGTTCGAGTTTTTATCGGATATTTCGGGTATTTGCGGATATTTTAAAGTATTTTATCGGATACTTTGGATATTTTTTGGATATTTGGATATTTTCGGGTATTTATTTGAGTTATGGATTCGAGTTCGGTTTTTCGAGTTCTTCGGGGTTTTACGGATTTTCGGATACCCGTTCGGGTTTCGGGTAATTTTTGTAGTCAAGACCCGTTCGGATATTTTCTTGGTTCAAGATGGATTCAGATTTCAGGTAAAATGCTCAACCCTATTTCCTAACATTATTTTACTCTTGTTTGATGACTTCTATTAGGGTAAGGCATCAGGTATTGGGTCAGGTCCGTTCAAGTATCGGTTTTTTAGTTTCGGAGTTAAGAATCGATTCGTATATTTTTTCGGTTCGGATCTGTGTCGGTTCTTGTTGGGTTTAGTTCGGTCCGGTTCTTGTAGGTGTACCAAAAACTTTTTCGGATCCTATTAAAGTTCGGATATTTCGGGTAATATAAGTATTTCGGTATAAAATATAACCAACTATCCATTTTTTAAAAAATACATTAAATTATACTAAAAATGTTTATAAAATAATCAAAATATAAATAAATATATAGAATCACTTGCAAAAATACTAAAAAATATCTAAAATACCAAAATTATTTTAAAATACTAAAAATAATCTTTGAAAACCAAAGAGTATTGTCGGGTACCCATTCCAGTTCATGTACCAGGTATTTTTTGGGTCACGAGTATTTTCGGGAACCCGTTCCAGTATCGGTTCGGATCCGGATATACTCGATAACCGAAGTTATCATACCTTTGAACCCATTCGGATATTTGCTCGGGTCCATTTTCGGATTCAGCTCCACTTTTTCGGATCGGTTCCAATTCGGGTATTCGGGTCTGCGTATTATGCCCAACCCTAACTTCTATAACCAATTTAAAATATGTTGTTATTTATAAGATTTAGTTTTCATTAACTTATAATTATATTAAAACTAGGTGGTATGTTCGTGTAATACGCGAGTTAAAAATATCTATATTATCATGAATAGTTGATTCTTTTAAAACTATTGTTTGTGAACTAAACAAATTATTTTCTTTTTAATTATTTTAAGAAAAAGAGCTTAGTAATATTTTTCATAGAAACTTCTACTTATTTTGGACTGGATATAAGTGAAGTATATTTGAACAATATCTTCAACTATTTTAGTATGACTATGATTTTAAACAATCAAAATGACAAACCCAAAGCTCAAAAATTAACCTTTAAAATTTATTTGCAGTGTTTGTGGTATTTAAAAAATTAAGTCAGTGTATTTTACAAAAAATTTCATATGATGGTTTCCTTGAACAAAAATTTATTATATGATATTTTAAGAAACTTTTCTTAAACTACTAAGATAATATTAAATGTAAAATAATTCATCAAATAAAATATTCAAAATTTTAGCAAATTTCCATTGGTTATACTTTCATTTACGAATTATTATTAACATTTTCAATTATATTTTGTTTTTTTCTTAAATGATTATTTTTTCTAATTTTTATCTTTTTATGATCATCATTAAATTTTGTTTTGTTCCATAAAAAATAACACAAAAATATTTCTTCCGAAAATACTACCACCATGTTTTTTTTTTTCTTTCAAAACTATCATAAAATTAACCTAAATTTTTAACCAACAAAATTCAAAACCCAAAACTTAAAAAATCAACCTTTAAAATATGTTTTTAGTGGTTGAAATTTTTTTTTGTTTCTACTGTTTGTGTTATTTATGAAAAATTAGGTTAGGGTATTTTTGGAAAAAAAAATCCATATGATAGGTTTTTGAACAAAAACTTATTATGTGATATTTTAAAAAATTATTCTTGAAATATCAAAATAATAAGTAGAATGATTCTTCGAATCAAATATTTTCAAAATTCTAGAAAAATTATTTGTTTTAATTTCATTGATGAATTATTATTTTACCATGCATCATTAAATTGTTTAATTTGATTTTGTTTTTGTTTTGCATAAATGATTAACTTTTAACCATGGAAATATTAAGAAATGATATATAAATTTAACTTCAAACTTTATTTGTATTTGTTTTAAAAAACCATTTTCCTTTTAATTATTAATACCACATAATATAAAAGTCATGTCATTATTCTAAAGTCATATCATATTTTTTTGGTGAAATGTCTTGTGATGATGACATGTGGCAAACTTACTTTTCATTTAATTTATACGAGATGATGGTTTCCTTGCACAAAAATTTATTATGCGATATTTTAAGAAATATCTCTTAAAATACTAAGATAATATTAAATGCAAAATAGTTCATCAAATCAAATATTTTTAAAATTTTAGAAAATTTCCATTGGTTATACTTTCATTTTTGAATTATTATTAACATTTTCAATTATATTTTGTTTTTTTGCTTAAATGATTATTTTTCTAATTTTTTCTCTTTTAATGATTATCATTAAATTTCGTTTTGTTCCATCAAATATAACACAAAAATGTTTCTTCCGAAAATACTACCACCATGTTTTTTCTTTTCAAAACTACCATAAAACTAACATAACTTTTTAACCAACAAAATACAAAACCCAAAACTTAAAAAATCAACCTTTAAAATTTGTTTTTAGTGTTTGTGTTACTTATGAAAAATTAGGTTAGGGTATTTCTAAAAAAATCCATATGATGGGTTTTTGAACAAAACCTTATTATGTGATATTTTAAAAACTTATTCTTGAAATATCAAAATAATAAGTAGAATGATTCTTTGAACAAAAAAAATGTTTCTTCCAAAAATACTACCACCATGTTTTTTTCTTTCCAAAACTACCATAAAACTAACCTAAATTTTTAACCAACAAAATACAAAACCCAAAACTTAAAAAATCAACCTTTAAAAATTTGTTTTTAGTGTTTGGGTTACTTATGAAAAATTAGGTTAGGGTATTTCTGAAAAAAAATCCATATGATGGGTTTTTGAACAAAAACTTATTATGTGATATTTTAATAAATTATTCTAGAAATATCAAAATAATAAGTAGAATGATTTTTCGAATCAAATATTTTCAAAATTTTAGAAAAATTATTTGTTTTAATTTCATTGATGAATTATTATTTTACCATGCATCATTAAATTCTTTAATTAGATTTTGTTTTTTTGCATAAATGATTAACTTTTAACCATGAAAATATCAAGAAAAGATATATAAATTTAATTTCAAACCTTATTTGTATTTGTTTTGAAAAACCATTTTGCTTTTAATTATTAATACCACATAATATAAAAGTCATGCCGTTATTCTAAAATCTTGTCATATTTATTTTGGTGAAATGTCTTGTCATGATGACATGTGGCAAACTTACTTCTAATGTATAGGGGATGATGATAAGTGCTATTGAGATATAAAATTCTTAACAATTTAACTTATGAAATACAATTTTCAAAATATTAGATATATCTCTTAGATTCTTAAAGTTGTTATAATAAAAAAAATTTATGGATTTTTCTAATACAAAACTCTTTGCAACTTTAATAAAACTCTATAAATTTGATAAAAGCTTTTACAAATTCAACAAACCTCTCAACTATTTAAATTAAACAATTCTATCTAAGTTCAACTCTCACTAACCTCCTTTAAATTATAAAAAAACTCTAGAGAAACAATAAAATACCGATTTTGTATAAAATTAGAAAACCTATCTTCATAAAACGAAAAAAATAACGTATCACTACAAAATAAATAAATTATTGTATTTCAAGAACGGGTGTTTAGACTTTAGAGTTTGATGTGAGTTATGTGACTTACCTAAAAATCAAGGACAATACCAAGGTGATCAACGGACCAAGGATACTAGCCGCAGTCGAAAATGTAGCTGATGTAAGCGCCAGACCCGGCAAATAGAGAATGTTTGGTATGGCCGCTCTGTAAAGTACTCAAAAAACATTAATGGTACTCTATAAACTTCCATTAATATATCCAATTCTAATATTGTATAATTGCAACGTAACAATGTTAGAATAGTTTCTTGTGTTATCTATGTTCAAGTGATATCATTGTACTATATATAGTTCTGACTTCTGAGAGTACCCGAGCAACCCCGAAAGAAATGCTAGTAAAAGCAGCCTCCTTGTAAACTCTGGCCGCTTCTTCCTGATCACGTCGAAACCAAACGAAAACGTTTAACAAATAACAATAAAAAGAATGTTATTAAGTAAAAAGAGAGAAGAAACCTTTGGAAGATGAGGGCAAGGGGAAACATGGAAAGAGTAGCGAAGGAGAGACGATAAGCAACAAAAACTTTAAGATTTGTACCATCATCGGCTGTTATCTTAAACAATATGAACATTCCTGCGAACATAAACTGAACCACTAGCATTGCAACTATAACCTTCACTTCTTCCCACATTTCTCTTATTTTCAATTTTTTACTTTGATATACACTCAAACCATTAACTATCTTGTCCTCCTGAACCCTTTGATCAGCTTTATTTATCTACCCAAGCTATCTTCGTCCCCTATACTTTTTCCATTGTGCTCCCACTCCAATTTTTTATACAATATTTTACAAATAAATTATGTAAGAAGATGTGAGATTCAAGTGTTTGTTTATGGAAACCGGTGAATGAAATAGCAAAGCTTTTAAAAATACAATAACGCTTTGAGGGATTAGTGAGAGTGTATCGAAAGATGGAGGTTATTTATTAACATGTAAACTCATGATGAAAAAGGAAAATAGAATGTGATGTGAGTAGGTTATGCCAATAGAAAAAGGAGAGTAGAAGCTATTAAATTGTCGTTTAAAATAAATGGATCCCCCACGGCAATTCAAGAGCGTTGCACTTCACCATTTGCCAAAGCATCTTTCTTTTTTCTTGTGTGTGTGGCAAAAGTGACTTTCTTAATTTTTAGGATATTTCCAATGTAAAATTTCATTTTTTTCTCACAATAGAATCATTCTAAAATAAAATGTGTTTTGCTCCGATGTATTACTTTAAAACGGAACAATTAATAGAGTGGAATTGGAATTCAAAATGTCTAATTTTTTACTCTAAATTTGGAGCAATGTCTAATTTTATTTCATTTTGAAATTCAAAATGGGGTGGAATTGGAACAAATATTCCTATAAATTATTTTGAAATAAATTTTAAAGTTAGGTCGGAAATGTTTTCATGCTAACGGTAATGCGGTTTACTAGTTTAGCTAAAATGTCAAGGCAACAATAAATGGCGTGCTATTAAAAATGCAATTTTGCTTTGTTAATGGTGCTATTAATTTTTAAAAAAAACATAATTGTAAAATCTAAACAAGACCCAAATAAAAGAACATAGTATCTTGGGTTGATGCTGACACGTACTAAGCATGCTCCGTGCTTCCCTTCCGTGGCTTGCCACACAAAAGAACTCCAGAAGAGATAAAAAAGGCCCTGCGTTATTAATGTCAACAAGCAACATGTACACTTGGCAAATATCCAAATTTGGAAGCTTTTTGGTTTGGATTCTCTTACTTTCTTCGTATCTTTTTTCTTCTTCTTTTTATCATCAATACTCGATTATAAGTTCCGGTCACATGCTTCCATGTAAAGGAAGTGAAGTAACTGTGATGTTTACCTGAGTAAAAGTAGAATTTTTTGCTTTTGCTAGACCGTCTACAATGACGTTCGAAGATCTAGAAATATAGAAAATATTAAACGTTGGAAAAAGACTTTTCATAGCACTAAACTCTTCAAGTTTTGAGGTAAAGAACGGTCATTCTTCCGGATTTGAGACTAGAGAAATCAGTTGCATGCAATTTGTAGCGAAAGAGACATCCACAACTGACAACGAGACCAAACATTCCATAACCCATAACAAAGCTTCTAGTTCAGAGTGTAAGGGGGATTGATTGGCATGTGCACATTTGAGACCTTACCTTCATAACTTCTTCTATCGCCAACAACCAAATCCCACTCATATCCACTGAAAGGTTCATTATCTTTCCAGGATCCGTCAATCTGGCACACTTTTTCTCCAACCGCTTATTCCAGCAAGGTCGGGTAACCTACGCCCTCCCATGTGTCCCCAGGGTCTAGGTCCTCCATGATTTCTTGCGCTTAACTCCTAATAGCAGCTTCTTGGATGGCATGATCCAGAATCTCTTAGGCCGAGTCTCTTTGATTTTCAAAGATAAATTTGTTTCTTGCCTTCCAAATAAATCACAAAATCCATGGAAACGCATGAAGGTCTACCACATAAATCCCTACTTTCTTTGCTTCCCAAATTAGAAAATTAAAGTTTCCATATAGGGACTCACGAGGGAAGAGGAATGGAGAAAAGGGAATGGGGGCCAATGCCCAAACTTGTCGTGTCGGCGGACATTCGAAAAATAAGTGGTTAATATTTTCTTCCGCCGTGCCTCGCCGCACACATGACATCCTTTCTCTCGACTAATGTGTCTATAGTGAAGCATCTGACACGTAGCCAGACATCCAGATAAACATTAACACACGAAATGCTTGAGCTTTCGTGTTGTTTTCAAATTTCATGCTTGCGCCATAAGTGTTACCACTGTAGATCCCTGAACAGGGTGGTCGCAAGCACGAGATAAAACTCTCGCTGCCCAGTATCCTGATCTAACTGTATAGTTGTCTGGCGCAGTACATGACCAACTATACTCATCTCTCGAGAAAGCTTTCGTTGGCCGAGTTCCGAGGATACGTTGAATATCATCCTGGGCATCCCTCAGGCGATCATTCTTCCAAGGTTTCGTTGCATGATCGATAAGGGCATTCACATACAAATTAGGATCTTTCTCGGCTCTAGTACTCTTAGGTGGTCTAGCCGAAATATCAAGGATCCATAGTTCGCTCCAAACTTTGGTATCCATCCTCGATCCAATATTTCTTCAGAGGCCCGAGAGTAAAAGAGGTTTTGCCGCCAGGATACTCCTCCAGCCATAACACGGTCGATTTGATTTTTGAATTTTTAGAGGGCTGCAATATCTGAAGTATCTTCCTCTCAATACTCTACTCAAGAGGGAATTAGGGAAACAAATCAGTCTCCAAAGCTATTTCGCTAAGAATGCCAAGTTGAACTTTTTAAAAGTTCTAAATCCCAGGCCCCCTTCTGCTAATTACGTGCATAGCTTGTCCCATGCCATCCAATGTATCCCTCTGATGTCCTCCTTGGTACTCCACCAGAACTTAGCAATTGCGCTGCTTAATTTCATACATATCACTTTATGGAGCATAAAGCGCGACATTACATATGTCGAAAGAGCTTGAGCAACCGATTTAATAATCCCCTCCTTCCTCCCTTTGGAAAGGAATTTCGTCGACCATGAGTTGATCCTACACTGGAGACAGTCACGCACAAAGGCAAAGACTTGTGCCTTTGATCCACAAATATTTTCTGGAAGTCCTACATAAGTCTCATGCCACCTTCTTGGAGAATTCCCAATGTTATCTTAATGGCTAATCGCTCGTTAGCCGGGACATCATTCCTAAACATTACAGACAAGTTGGTCATATTAAGTTTTTGACATGCAACTTCATCATAAGAGCAGATAATATCTATAATCTCCTTGTTTTGTGCCTTGTCTGCTTTAATGAAGAATAAACTTTCGCCTGCAAATAGTAGATGGGAAATAGGAGGGCTGGCCCTTGAGATCTGCATCCCTTGAATTCTTTCGTACCATTCTGTATCACGTAATTTCGCTACCAAGGCTTTGTACATAAAATTACCAGATAAGGGGAGATAGGATCTCCTTGTCTAATCCCCCTAGTTGGCACTATATGTCCCCGTGGCACTCCATTGAGAAGGACTCGGTATGAAACTATTGAGATACAACACATAATCCACTCCACCCACTTGGCGGCGAATCCCATCTACAACATCAGTGCGCGTAGGAATTACTATTCTATTCTGTCGTATGCCTTTTGATGCTAAATTTTTCACCCGAGATAACACTGCAAGCACAGAGATGTACGTTGTAGTGGTTCGGGATCAAATCCACAGAGACCAAAGGTAGCCCGAAGAAATATCATATCACACAACGAGCTAAGGTTAAAAAGATGTCTTTAAAAATGATGCAAATGTCGAAAAACAAAGCAAAGAAGGCATGCACGCAGCGATAGGGTTGTAAATCAATCCAAAAAGTTTTGGGCATCGGGTATTCTCAGGGAAACAATTCATTGTTGATTCAAATTATAGACTAGGGAACAAGTTATGCACCGTCTTGAACTCAAATTCTAATTTAGAACTGATCTACTTCCGTAGTATCAGTGCCCTATATATTAGAAATCTCGAGACTAACTTCCGATGACCCTCAATTTCTAATCATGCATTACTAACAGGTTTGATATGTTCACAATTCACTTAAACATCAACTTCCATTGGCTTAAAAAGAATTGGTCATCTAAGATTCTTTCAGACATTTAAACAAACACTTTCCAGGCTGTGGGAACCGGAATTCTCACTGTCAATGTTATGTAGTTCACGGACTCTCTGTAGCCAAAGAT
>OVAN01015432.1:0-11337 GCA_900406275.1 Anastatica hierochuntica
TATTATTATTATTATTATTATTATTATTATTATTATTATTATTATTATTGCGGAGATTACATAAATTTATGTTAATTACGATTTGACCCCATAACTATTGTTTAGTTCAATTACACCCTAATTTGTAGTTTCTGATGTAATAAATTGTAGTTCGTACATGTGGACATGATTAACATATACTTCATGATGTTGGTCACATATTATGATACATTGGATGTTTTACACCATATTTGGTCATACCTCGTGTAGCTGACAAACATTTTCCCTTAAGATTAGTTACATACTTGTAGATTTAATTCTCAATACTTCCCATCAATCTTAACTATAGGTCCTTACTATAATTAAGGTTAGAAATATGAACACTTGCCTCATTAAAAACCTAAGTGGTAAAACCCTTTGGGACAAAACCACACTTAGAAAAAGTACAAGTCTACATGGCAAAGAGGATCTCATTTCCGAATGTTTGTGAATCCAAGTCTCGAAAAGATAGACTCACAAATCTTCTTGCGTGTTGCCTTGGTGAAGATATCCGCCAATTGATATTCAGTTTTAGTGTACCATGGTAAGTTAACCCCTTGTTTCACCAGTTGTTTAACCTTATGACAATCAACCTCAATGTGATTTTTCCTCTCATGAAACACCGAGTTTTAAGCTATGTGGATGGCAGCTTGATTATCACAATGCATTGTGATTGGAGATGATGTCTCAATGCCTAAGTCCGTGAGAAGATTCTTTATCCAAACTAGCTCATTGGGGAGCTTCCTCATTGCTTTATACTCGGCTTCGACACTTGAACATGACACTACCTTTTGGTTCTTGCTCTTCCAAGTGACTAGGTTGCCTCCAATAAAAGTACAATAACTCTGTGGTGGATCTCCTATCCACTTTATCACCGGCCTAATCCGCACCACAATATCCAACAATCTCGGTATTCTTATTGCACCCCATCCATATTCCTTTCTCGGATGGTCCACTCAAGTAGCTACTAATCCTCTCCACCATGTTCCAATGATGTATCTTTGGTGCTTGCATTTGTTGACTCACTTAGTTCACGGCAAAACAAATATCCGGCCGTGTGATGGTGAGGTAGATGAGTTTCCCAACCATTCTCATATATATCTTTGCATCTTCAAAAGGCTTGTCTTCATACTCCTCCTTACACAAAGCTTTGTAACCATCTTCAAGTGGAGTCTTGGCTATTCTTCCTCCAAGTGTACCTAACTTGTTCAGAAAATCAAGTGTGTACTTCCTTTGAGATAGAAAGAACCCCTCTTTAGATTTGCATACTTGTATCCCTTGTAAGTACTTTAGCTCACCTAAATCTTTAATATCAAAGATTGATCTGAGATATGCCTTGGTTTCTTGTACTTCTTCTTTGTCATTTCCCATGATGATGATATTGTAAACATACATGAGAACAACCATAATTTTCTTTGAGCTTGGGAGAGTAAAAAGAGTGTGATCCGCCTCATGCTTCCTCAAACCTCTTCCATTTAGCGTGGTACTTAGCTTGTGGTACCATGCTCTTGGAGATTGCTTGAGCCCATAGATTGTCTTCTTTAACCTTAACACTTTTCTGGATTTGTCAGTATGCTCTATACCCAGAGACAAATGCATATACACTTCATCTTCTAAATCTCCTTGGAGGAATGAGATCTTGACGTTCATTTGCCATAAGTCCCATTCCAGGTTGATGGCAAGTGCGAGTACGATCTTAATGATATGAAGCTTGGCCACAATTGCAAATGTATCAGTGTAATCCTCTCCATAGACTTGAGTGAATCTTCTTGCTACCATCCATTCCTTGTGTCTTTCAATAGTTTCATCACTCTTGTATTTTATGGTGAGGACCCATTTAGTTGAAACTGCTTTCTTTCCTTTTGGTATTTTGGCTTCAAACCAAGTCTCATTCACTTCCATAGCCTTGTACTGAGCTCCAAGCGCATCTCTTCATACCTTATTCTCCTTAGCCTCTTCATATGTCTTTGGTATGTATTTTTCATCTAAGTTTTTCCATGAAGACTTGATGCTCTTGAGGGTACACGGCTAGAGAACAAGTAGCTTGAATTGGACGAGCCACGACTTTACAAGTGTAGTAGACTCTTGTGTTTATCCAATTGGAAGGATGATGTCTTATCCTTGCGCTTCTCCTTAGGGGTTCTACTTCTTCCACAATATCTTCAAGGTCATCAAGATACCTTTCTTCTTGGTCATCTACGTACCCTTCTAGTTGGTCATCTACGGACCTTTGTTGTTGCTCATGACCCTCAGGTTCTTCGTGAACTTCTCCTTGGTCATGGCTTAATGAGCTCTCAAATGCATTTTGGTTGCCCCTTCATGATTAAGATTACTAATTCCAAGATTTTCCAAGATGATCTTGAGATTAGTAGCACGGTGCAAGTGTGAACTAGAAAGATCCTTCAAGTTCTCTCAATATTTCACGTCAAAATACCCATTGGACTCCATGAACTTGACGTCTCTTGACACCATCATCTTCTTAGTTTTCGAAACAAGCATTTGTATCCCTTTTGAGTACTAGAGCATCCAATGAACATTGCCTTTATGCTATTAGCCTCAAGCTTATTTCTTAGTTCCCCGAGAACTAAAACAAAACACACACAACCAAACACACGTAAGTGGTTAATAGAAGGTTCAGTTTTGTTTAGTACCTCATATGACGAGATGTATTGAAGGACTTTGGAGGGATTCAATTGATAAGGTAGCAAGCAGATACAACTACATCTCCCCAATATCTCTTTGGTACGTTTGTATGGAACATTATGGATCTCGCCACCTCCATTAGATGTTTATTCTTTATTAAGACCACTCCATGTTGTTCTGGCGTATACAGACAACTTGTTTGATGGATAATGCTATGCTTAGAAAATAATATCTTGAACGCATTGCTTGTATATTCTCCACCATTTTCGGATCTAAAAATCTTAATCTTGGCATTAAATTGGTTAGCCACATAATTATGAAAATTAATGAATACTTCTAGGACCCTATCTTTAGATGGCATCAAAGTTATCCACTACAAGAAAAAGGTCGATTTGCGAGGAATTTGCGAGTAAAACAGTTCCGTCGCAATACGTTTCTCGCAAATGATTTTTACTCGCAGGGTATACCGTTTGGAAGTGTTTCCATGCTTTTGCATCAGACCAATGTGTAATCTCTCCATCTTCCGTTGTATGTTGTGAATGCCATCTCATGGCAGCCGCTGTATTATCAGAAAGATATAGACGTTTCAGTCTGTCCGTGATTGGCAAGTACCACATCCGCTGAAATGGTAAACGTGTACGTACAGTAGTAGGTTGATATCTTGGTTTCCCACAAAAGCGACACTCCTGCAACTTCTCATCATCTTTCCAAAATATCATGCAGTTGTCGATGCATACATCAATCATTTCAGCTGGTAACCCAAGACTGGAAACCAATTTCTAAATTGCATAATAAGACTCTGCCGAATTATTATCAGTAGGCAAATACTATTTAAATAAATCAGCCCATGCATCCATGCAATTTTCAGGTAAGTTGTAATCACTTTTAATCGTCATCATCCTAGATGCTAATGATAATTTAGACTGTCCTGCTCTACATNCCATCGTAGATAGGTTGATTCGCAACGTCTAACATATCATAAAATTTTTTAGCATCTAAGTTCGGTTCCTCGTAATTTGGAACATCAACAAATGTAGCATTTTCATTAAATGCAAATGGTATTTCCTGAAATGCATCTATAACCATATCATGAAACCTATTTTCTGTTTCATGTTGACGACTACTTCCTCTATTTAAGTTCCTACGACTAGAACTACCTTCTTCAACATGAGAACTTTCTCCATGCGAAATCCAAAGATAGTAATTTGGTGTGAAACCTCTATTAAATAAATGTCTCTTCACATTATCTATTGAGATATACTTCTCATTCCGACATTTTTGACAAGGGAAGAAGATTTTACCGTTCTCCTGCGCTAGGGGGTTATTAGTTGCCTGATAGATGAATCCGCACGAACCATCACGATACTCTTTTGTAAGTTCACCGGTATCTGGGTCTCTCTGCCGATACATTCATCTTCGTAGGGAGAAAATTTCATGCTCAAAACCAAACATATTTTTTTGTATTTATTTATTTTTATTTGTGAATTGGTGATTGAAATGGGAGAGTGGAGAGTTGTATAAATAAAAAAAAATTTTCTACTAATTTTCTTGGAAATTGCGATTGTCTGATTTGCTAGGAAACTGCTAGTAATTTACTAGGAATTTGCGAGGGAAATTTTCCTCGCAAATGTTAGTTACTCTTGTTAAAAACGTGTATTTTCGTAAATGTGCGACCACATTGCGAGGGAAAATGTTTTCTCACTTTTTACTCGCAAATCCCTCGTAAATTGACGATAGAACTGTTCTATCGCAATTTAGTCACAAAATTTGCGACCAATTTGTGAGTAGAACGTCCTCTCTCACTAAATACTAGCAAGTCAGTCGTAAATTTGCGAGTGAAAATTTTTCCCCACAATTCCCTCGCAAAATTGCCACTGATTTGCGAGCAAAGTACTTCCAAGAAAATTTGCAACCAATTTGCGAGTAAACAAAATTTCCTTGCAGTTTACTCGCAATTTGGTCGCAAATTTACGACTGCTGGTCTTCCTCGCAAAATTCTCTCGCAAATTGACTGTTTTCTTGTAGTGATCCATGTATATTTAGATTTTTCATCAATAAATGTGAAAAAATATCTATGATTTTCTCTTGATGCACGAGGAGCAGTCCATACATCCAAGTAAATAAGATGAACGCAATTTTCATAAATTGTAAAGATCTAGGAAAAATAGTTTTGTAATGTTTCCCAAAAACACAAGCTTCACAGTCATGATTCTTAAAGGAAATACTAGGAATTAATAGTTTCTATGCAAGAGAATGAGGATGTCCTAATCTAGCATGTCATAAAACATCATTACTCAAGACAGAAACTGATTTAAATGCATGAGATAATTCAGGTAGAGACTTGGTGTCTTAAAGCATGTACAAGCCATCCTTGGTGACGCCTTTGCCAAACACCTTACATGTCTCAATATCCTGAAAATGAACACTGTTAGGATTGAAAATAACATTACAATTTAAATCAGTAGCTGTTTTTTTACTGAGAGCAAATTAGATGTAAAACTAGGCATGTAGAGAGCTTTTGGTTCTTTATCAAATAGCCTAAGGATTCATTCACCCTGAATTCGTACACCATAACCATTAAATACTATCACATTCCTTAAAGCTGGTTTCCAATCTCTAATCAAGTTCACATAACTAGTTATATGATGAGATGCATCGGAATCTACTATCAATGGTTTAGCGGTATTAGATCCATGAAAAGTTCTACCAAGTAAATTACCGAAATGGTCTTTGAGGACCTTGATGAGGGCATCAAGGTCTGATTTTATCACCATCTCAGCTTGTGCACTCATCATAGATGCAACCAATGCTTGGATCTCCCCATCTTTAGCTTGAGAAGATGGACCAGCCGTTCTTTCCTCCTTCTTTGAAGAGATATGTGTTTTTTTGCTTGAATCCGGTTTTTGGATTGAGGTTAGCGTTAAGTGTCCAAAATGTAGCTTTAGCTTTCCCCTTATTTTGCAATGATCACACACCAAAGAACATCTATCTTCGTGCTTATGCCTTTTTTGCCGTGAACAGCTCCCCTTCTCCACCAACTAAACCGAATGAGCCTTGCTCCTTTTGTATTTCTGTACATACTTCCTCAAGAGTAGAAAATTTTTCAGCCCTTAATGTGTGCTTGATGAGGTCATTATAGATGGAGTTGAGTGCCAAAAGAAGCCTAAATACTTTGTCTTCCCCTCGCCTTTCGTTTAGGATGTTAGGATCGATTTTGTTTGGCCTTGGCATTTTAAGTTCAGCCCATAGAGATCTAAATTTTCCAAAGTGTTGAGTGAACTCCATATCCTATTGGCTAAGTTTATTGATAGTATTCTTGACTTCAAATACTTGATTAAGGTTGGATGCATTGCCATATACTTTCGTGAGAGTTTACCATAGTTGCTTTGTACTTTCACAATAGGAGTATGCTTCAAGAATGTATGCTTCTAATGAATTTTGGAGAATGGACAACACATATTGCTCTTCTTGAGCCAATTTCTCAGTTTCAACTATGGCCATTTCTTGACCATCTTCATCTTGAGTGGTAGCTTTTGGTGTTGTTCCTTATTCAACATACTTCCAAAGCCAGTTTCCACTTAAATTTGCTTTGGTTAACCTTGACCAAAGGAGGTAATTAGCGCTCTTAAGGGTCACTAAAATCATCAATTTTTAGGAACTTTCCATAGCTTTGCAAGTGTTTAAGAAATTAAAAGATTTAGGGGCTGGAAATGAAATGGTTTACGAGCCGGAAAACTCCAGAGAATTTTGCGGAAATTATAGTGTGGAAAAGAGAAGAATTAAGAGTAAAATCAAAGAAAAAGTGAGTTAAACTTTGATACCATGTTAAAATTAGACAGTTTTAGGATTGATTTATGAAGAAAGTGTTGAAGATTTAGAGAGAAAAAAATATGGCTAAAGATTTAAGAGAGAAAAGAATGAAAGTATTCAAGGAGAGAATGTATTTTTCTTGCTAATTTTGCAATTACATAACATGGTTGTTATATAGATAGACCTTCATGAGTTAAAAATAATAAAGAGAGTACACTATAATTAATGAAGACAAATACCTCCTTGTTGGACTTATTCCAACGACACTGTATTGAGATAGTGGCAACTCATTCCCATTTGTTTCCTTTGTACCATGTGAAGCTTGTCCTTTTCCTCTCTTTATCCCAACGACTATTTATCTTTTCTTCTTATAGATAATGCTTAAATTAAATCTAATCAATGATGATTAAGATTAATCACATATTTGTAGTTTTAGTTCTCAATACCCAAGAAATTAGATACAAATCGTCGTTAGAATCCCACCCAATTGCAGTCAATTACTGATCTTTCATGTGGCCTTTCAGATGAGTTCCGTCAAGATGAATGATGCGCCTACAATATTTCTTCCGACATTGTTTCGGACCATAAAAACATGCATAATACTTCTCGAAGACTTGAGAAACTATTCCAATAATGATAGTGAACTCGTGATTAGACTCTCGCAACTTTAACACATAGTCAAAAATTCTAGAAAATTGCTTCTTATTTTGTTATTCATGTTTTTAGCGACATATCTTTGTGCTCTTTGACATTATTCCTTGGAGATATTAATCTGACTCTCTTCTAATCTTGCTTTGATCACACGACCGATCATTGGATTAATTTTGAACTCATAGACTACATCACCAGTGATTCGCCTTGCTGTGTATAATTTCACTTTTCTGCTGCAAGAACATGTATGTTCATCAATCAATGTTCTTACAATGAACTTTACTTCATAGCGATTGTTAATGGAAGCATATATCTTCCATTAACAATTTTTCTGCACGAATTGCAGTAACCTTTAAAAAATATTCACTGCATACATTTCAACAGTCTTCTGAAGCTTTCTTTAGTTTTCAAAACATGTCCTATATGAAATAGAAAAAGTTCTCCAACTAACTCATCATTAATAGAGCAATATCAAAATCCTTCAATCTCTTTGTCTGAGTTATTGTTCCCGATGTCACTATATTCAAGTTTAGATTGACTGTCAGAATCAACATTATCTTCGCTAACATTCCTATACCCATAATATATATATATATATATCTTACTAAAATTCCACTTCCACATCTATCCATTCTTGACAATCTTCATCATTATACAATATTTTTTTTTTCTTGTTTCCATCTATTCCACTTGGAAAATATGCAAATGAATCCATATTTTCGCTATAACCTTTTATCATAACTATCTCAATAAGGCTCTTCCTCTTCAATTTCCAGCTTAATTGTACTCGAATTATATGACTATCTCCACCAATATACGTCCCATCCTTAGTCCAAGTCCATTATCCACCTGCATGAAGCTTTAAGTCATCTAACTACAAGAAAACATGGCAATTCCCTATGGAATTTCTTATAAATCCAGTTTCCTGGGAAACTACTAAGGAATTTTTGACGAAATGCTGAGGACACACAAAATTGAGATTTTGTTGGGTACTTCCAACGAAATACTGATGACGTATATTTCATCGGTAATTAGTGACAAAATAGCGATAAAAACTCAGTCAGTATAAAATTATGACGAACTACTGAGGGAAAAGTATTTGTTAAGGAGAGTGTTAAATTTCTCGGTAATTCATAGGATATTCCCGAAAAATTTCCCACGAAAATTATGATTTTTTTTATAACTGTTTGAAATTACAATATTTTTATAGGTAATTTATCACAAATTCCCTACGAATTCTCAACAAAAATTAAGACAACTATATAGCCGTTTGAAATTCAAATAGTTTCTTGAGGAATTCATTACAAATTTATCGGAAATGTAGGCAACTTTCTTACATAATTACAACTCCCTTCATTCACAACAAAGCACAAAAAATATATGGCTCCTACTGATTATTTTCGTTCGTGGATGGATAAACCTTCTATGGATCCGACGAGTAATTTACTTACAGAAGAATATGCAAATGGTATTACCGAATTCATGTCGGTGGCTCAACGACAACCGAAAGTTATTCGAACCTGTAAGTTGAAATGTTCATGCTCTCCTCGTAAGAATAGTAGGAATATTAAGAAAGGTGATGTTTGGAAGCATTTATGTATGAATGGGTGTATGTCGGGTTACAAGACTTGGTATCTTCATGGAAAAACTGATTATGGTAGTACTAGCTAACTTCAAGTTAGAAGAACTTAGCACATATGTAGATTATGGTGTAGGTACTGTTCATATGGTAAATGATGCTTATAGAGAAAAGTTACCTTCAATGGACGAGGAAGAATATATACAGGAAGAACCCAATGTAGAAAGAGATTTTTCGATATGTTAGATGCAGCAAATCAACCATTATACAAAGGATGTAGAGATGGTTATTCACCTTTATGAACTGCAAGTAGATTGATAGCCATAAAGATGGATTATTATTTGTCTGAAGAATGCGTGGACGCAATTGCTGATTTTGTGAGAAGTACTCTATCTTAGGATAATCTTGCTCCTGGTTCATACTACGAGGTTCAATAACTTGTAGCTGGGCTTGGTTTACAATATTAGGTGATAGATGTATGCATTGATAACTGCATGATTTATTGGAGAGCAGATGAGAACCTGAATAAATAAACATTTTGTCGGAAACCTCGTTATCAGGATACGAGCATAAGAGTTCCAATGCCATACAAACAAATGTGGTATTTGCTGTTGACGAAAATATTGAAGAGGTTGTATCAGTCAGAAAGCACAACCAAACTATTGAGATGGCATGCAGAGCACTAAACAGATGGTGAGATTACACATCTTTTAGATGCAGAAGTGTGAAAGTATTTCCAATCTAAATATCTAGAATTTGCGTATAAGCGAAGAAATTTCTACCTTCGATTATGTATTGATGGTTCCAACCCATTTGAAAAGCATGTAAGACAATATTCCCTATGGCCACTAATTGTGACACCTTACAACTTACCGCATATTATGTGCATGTGACGAGAGTTTTTGTTCCTCTTTATTCTTGTTCCCGGGTCTGAGCATCCTAAAAGATCATTTGATGTGTTTCTTCAGCCACTGATACATGAGTTGAAATTACTGTGGACGCATTGTGCTCTTACATTTGATGTCTCGTTCGAAGAAAATTTTCAGATGCGGGCAACACTTATGTGGACAATAAGTGACTTTCCAGTATATGATATGTTATTTGGTTGGACAACACATGGGAGGCTAGCATGTCCTTATTGTCAAGTTAGCACTGATACTTTCCAACTAAAACACGGACGAGAAATATGTTGGTTCGACTATCACAGGACATTTCTACTACATGATCATCCATATCGTAGGAGTAAAACATTATTTAGGTAGAACAAGAAGGTGTTTGACAACCCACCTCCTGAATTTAGTGGTGGTGGCCTGTGGAGCCAACTAAGAGATTTCTATGCTGAGAGGACGCCAGACGTAGGTCGAAACATACATTATCCATTAGATGATGTTAAAGAACACCATAATTGGCATAAAAGAGTATATTCTACGATTTACGCTATTGGGAGGATCATTTGTTGCGACATAATTTAGATGTCATGCATGTTAAGAAGAACCTTTTTGACAATCTGATGAACATCATTCTTAATTTCTATGGCAAAACGAAAGATAATTTGAAGTCAAGACCGAATTTGGTTGATATTTTTGCTCGTTCAAAACTTCATGTCGATGAGGATGGTAAAGACCGTGTTCCTATATATACTGATTTGATGCATCTGCGAAGTAGGAGTTCTTTGATTGGATTACAAACAATGTTAAATTTCCAGACGGTTATGCATCTAACTTGCTTAACTATGTCGATAGAAGTTGAGAAAAACTTATTGGTATGAAGAGCCACGATTGTCATATTATTATGCAACGCCTCCTTTCGTTTGCCTTTTATGGACTATTCCCATGAAATGTTCACGAACCAATTGCAGGTATATTTTATGCAAACAAATTGAATTAATTGTTAGTTAAAGTTATTATGTTATATATGTACTTATCAAATTTATTTTCATTTATATTTTTAGGGATAAGTGCTTTCTTCCATGATTTAAGCACGAGATTACTCACGCTAGATCGCAATTTGGAGGATAACATACCTTTGATTTTTTGCAACCTCGGGAAGATATTTCCTCCATCAGTTATTGATGTTATGGAATATCTTCCTATTCATCTCGCGAGAGAAGCGACACTTGGTGATCCCATGCAGTATAAATGGATGTATTCCATCTCAAGAAGAAGGTAAAAAATTTAAGCAAAGTGGAAGATTCTATAGTCGCATAGAGCATCAATGAAGAAACTTCAAACTTTGCTGAATACTACTTTCCATTTGAAGTGCGGAAAAAAGCCGAAGATTAGCTCGCCATGATGAAGAGGGTGAAAGGGCTACGTATTATGTTTATGTCCCAAAATGTTTACAGAAATTGGACGACTTAGTGGAAAATCAAAGAATCGAAGACTTACTGAGGAGAAGTACACTCATCTCCAAACATATTTGCTCAACAACTAGGAAGATGTTCTTGAATATGAGAGGTATACATAAAAAATTTCTTAAAAATAATGGAACAAGTTAAGTTGTATTTAAGTTTTCTCTAATTAACAATCATGACATTGTCCATACAAGATTTACATGGCAAAGATGCGCTTCACTTATAGACACTATAATGAATGTTACAGAGTTGACTGATGGGACGTTGAGTCTGCAGGTTTGGG